>CAKAOJ020000855.1:0-27218 GCA_916701645.2 Sebastolobus alascanus | reverse complement strand
CCCCCATATTTTGGTGTACTACTGTTAGCAGGTTAACCAGATCCTCCTCAAATTTGGTCACAACAATGGTAAGACCTTCATGATGCCAGACAGCGAAGGTTTTGTATTTTCGTGAAATGCCGTTGCCGTGGCGACGTATTGTTCGCCATGAAACAGGAAGTTGCTTTTGAGGTGCTAGGATTGCTTAAAAACAAACGAAACTTGGCACACTCATTAACGGCGCTAAAATATGTTAACAGATATGGTTTTGGTGCTTGTGTGTGGCAAGGGGGCTCAATAGCGCCCCCTACAAAATTTCAACAAAGCAGCCCTCGCGGTACGTTTGACCTAGATGTTCGAGATTTGGTAGGCACATGTATCACCCGTAGACTTAAAAAAAAGTCTCTTGGTGCCATGCTCTAAACCCAACAGGAAGTCGGTCATCTTGATTTTTGTGTGAATTTTTCGTATATTTTTGGCTATTTCCAGGCTTTGTACTTTAACGAACTGCTCCTAGAGACTTAACCCGATCAACTTCAGATTTGGTCAGTACAATCTGAAGACCTTTGTGATGAAAAGTTATTCAAATCGTGAGGTTTTTTGAAACGACGTTGACGTGGCGTGGCGGAGAATTTGCATGACTCGCCATTGAAAGACAAAATGTTGTAACTCGACTGTACTTTTTCCAATCTGCCCCAAACTTGAAATACCACATAGTAGTCCAGATCTGAGGACATCTACATGGCAATATTGACTCATAGTCATAGCGCCACCTACTGGCAACAGGAAGTCAGCGTTACGTGACAAACATCATCCGATTCACATGAAATTTACCATGTGTGATCTACGTCATTGTGCTCGTCAGAGTTCCGGTTTCATTGTGCCTGGCCGCGTCGGTTGGCGTCCCGCGCGTACCCCAGACGCGCGTAGAGGTGCTCGGGCCCGTTCATCGCTGCTTGCAGCTTTAATTAGGGCCCGAGCACCGACGAAGTCGGGTCCGAGGACCCTATTGAAACTGAAGGGATTATTAGGGCCCGAGCACCGACGAAGTCGGGTCCGAGGACCCTATTGAAACTGTAGTGTTTCTTTTTCTTTTTCTTTTTCTTTTTCTCTCAAATGAATCGCGTTTTTGAGGCCTTTGCCATGCTGGAAAAGTTGTTAAACTTGGCACACTTATCAGACGCGGTGAAAAATTTGATATTTTAAGGGTCTCAGATTCGGGTTTTGCAAAATGGCTCTCTAGCGCCCCCTAGAAAATTGGAAAAATTGATATCCGTTCTCTGGTTTTACCTACAAGTATGAAATTTGGCAGACAGATGTATCATGTGGAGACGCACAAAAAAGCCTCTTGGAGGTATGCCCAAAATTCAACAGGAAGTCAGCCATAATGGATTTAATATGTGATTTTCGCCCATTTTTTGCGTTTTATAGGCCGTGTACTTTAACGAACTCCTCCTGCAGATTACATCAGATCGACTTGAAATTTGGTCAGGACCATCTTGAGACCTGAAGGATGAAAAGTTATTCAAATGGTGAGTTTTCACTGAACGATCTGACCGTGGCGTGGCGGCGAAAAAGCGCCTTTCGCCAAAAAACAGGAAGTTGTTATAACTTTGGCATACATTTTCCAATCTGCTCTAAATTTCACATGTATGATAAGGGTCCTTGCCTGATGACCGCAACATGCAAATTTTGGCTCGCAGTCATAGCGCCACCTAGTTGTAACAGGAAATGTCATGTTGTACACGTTGATGTACATCTCCTCAGAAATTAATCACATCTTTACCAAATTAGGTGAGAAAAGCCTTAAGACCTTGATGATGCTTCCTTTTGAAAATTGCGAGTTTTCATCGAATGGCGGCGGCGTGGTGGTATGGCGAATTTCGATGAGTCGCCATAAACAAACAAACCGCTGTAACTCGACTCCAGATGGTCAGATCTTATCCAAATTAATAACATTTGATGAGCGTCCCGGCTTGAAGATATCTACAGTCTAATTTTCAATCATACTCATAGCGCCACCTGGTGGCAGCAGGACGTAACTGTCGCGATATTTTGGTGTACTACTCTTAGCAGGTTAACCAGATAAACCTCAAATTTGGTCACATTAATGGTAAGACCTTCATGATGTCAGACAGCGAAGGTTTTGTATTTTCGTGAAATGCCGTTGCCGTGGCGAAGTATTCTTAGCCATGAAACAGGAAGTTGCTTTTGAGGTGCTGGGATTGCTTAAAAACAAACGAAACTTGGCACACTCATTAACGGCGATAAAATATGTTAACAAATATGTTTTTTGTGCTTGTGTGTGGCAAGGGGGCTCAATAGCGCCCCCTACAAAATTTCAACAAAGCAGCCCTCGCGGTACGTTTGGCCTAGATGTTCGAGATTTGGTAGGCACATGTATCACTCGTAGACTTAAAAAAAAGTCTCTTTGTGCCGAGCTCTAAACCCAACAGGAAGTCGGCCATCTTGATTTTTGTGTGAATTTTTCGTATATTTTTGGCCATTTCCAGGCTTTGTACTTTAACGAACTCCTCCTACAGACTTAACCCGATCAACTTCAGATTTGGTCAGTACAATCTGAAGACCTTTGTGATGAAAAGTTATTCAAATCGTGAGGTTTTTTGAAACGACGTTGTCGTGGCGTGGCGGAGAATTTGCATGACTCGCCATTGAAAGACAAAATGTTGTAACTCGACTGTATTTGGTCCAATCTGCCCCAAACTTGACCTACCAAATAGTAGTCCGGACCTGAGGACATCTACATGTTAATATTGACTCATAGTCATAGCGCCACCTACTGGCAACAGGAAGTCAGCGTTACGTGACAGACATCATCCGATTCACATGAAATTTACATTGTGTGATCCACACTTAATAAAAAGCAACATAATGAATTTTTAGCTCTTGTTCTCTAGCGCCACATAGTGGACACAGGAAGTGGTGAAAAACTTGCAATTCAACATTTCCTGTGCCACTCAATCCACGCAGGAAATAACGTCTAACTTGTGCGTGCAGTGTCCGATGGTCACTGAAATGTACGGGTTTGTCGACGGGGTCCCGCCAGTACCCACGACGTGCGTGAAGGTGCTCGGGCCCGTTCATCGCTGCTTGCAGCTTTAATTAGGGCCCGAGCACCGACGAAGTCGGGTCCGAGGACCCTATTGAAACTGTAATGTTTATTAGGGCCCGAGCACCGACAACGTCGGGCCAGCGAAGGCCCTATTGAAACTGAAGGAATTCTTATTAGGGCCCGAGCACCGACAACGTCGGGCCAGCGAAGGCCCTATTGAAACTGTAGTGTTTCTTTTTCTTTTTCTCTCAAATGAATTGCCTTTTTGAGGCCTTTGCCATGCTCAAAAAGTTGTTAAACTTGGCACACTTATCAGACTCGGTGAAAAATTTGATATTTTAAGGGTTTCGGAAAAAATGGCTCGCTAGCGCCCCCTAGAAAATTGGAAAAATTGATATCCTTGCTCCGGTTTCACCTACATGTATGAAATTTGGCACACAGATGTAACATGTGGAGACGCACAAAAAAGCCTCTGGGAGGTATGCCCAAAACTCAACAGGAAGTCAGCCATTTTGAATTTAATAGCGATTTTTACGTTTTATGCGTAGCGTACTTTTACGAACTCCTCCTACAAATTTTATCCGATCGACTTGATATTTGGTCAGGACCATCTTAAGACCTTAAGGATGAAAAGTTATTCAAATGGTGAGTTTTCATTGAACAATCTGACCGTGGCGTGGCGGCGAAAAAGCGCCTTTCGCCAAAAAACAGGAAGTTGCTGTAACTTTGGCATACCTTTTCCAATCTGCTCTAAATGTCACATGTATGATAAGGGTCCTGGTCTGATGACATCCACATGCAAATTTTGACTCTCAGTCATAGCGCCACCTAGTGGTAACAGGAAATGTCATGTTGTATACGTTGATGTACATCTCCTCAGAAATTAATCACATCTTTACCAAATTAGGTGAGAAAAGCCTTAAGACCTTGATGATGCTTCCTTTCGAAAATTGTGAGTTTTCATCAAATGGCGGCACCGTGGTGATATGGCGAATTTCGATGAGTCGCCATGAAAAAACAAACCGCTGTAACTCAACTCCAGATGGTCAGATCTTATCCAAATTAATAACATTTGATGATCGTCCCGGCCTGAAGACATCTACAGTCTAATTTTCAATCATACTCATAGCGCCACCTAGTGGCAACAGGAAGTTACTGTCGCCATATTTTGGTGTACTACTGTTAGCAGGTTAACCAGATCCACCTCAAATTTGGTCACAACAATGGTAAGACCTTCATGATGCCAGACAGCGAAGATTTTGTATTTTCGTGAAATGCCGTTGCCGTGGCGACGTATTGTTCGCCATGAAACAGGAAGTTGCTTTTGAGGTGCTAGGATTGCTTAAAAACAAACAAAACTTGGCACACTCATTAACGGCGCTAAAATATGTTAACAGATATGGTTTTGGTGCTTGTGTGTGGCAAGGGGGCTCAATAGCGCCCCCTACAAAATTTCAACAAAGCAGCCCTCGCGGTACGTTTGACCTAGATGTTCGAGATTTGGTAGGCACATGTATCACCCGTAGACTTAACAAAAAGTCTCTTGGTGCCATGCTCTAAACCCAACAGGAAGTCGGCCATCTTGATTTTTGTGTGAATTTTTCGTATATTTTTGGCCATTTCCAGGCTTTGTACTTTAACGAACTGCTCCTAGAGACCTAACCCGATCAACTTCAGATTTGGTCAGTACAATCTGAAGACCTTTGTGATGAAAAGTTATTCAAATCGTGAGGTTTTTTGAAACGACGTTGACGTGGCGTGGCGGAGAATTTGCATGACTCGCCATTGAAAGACAAAATGTTGTAACTCGACTGTACTTTTTCCAATCTGCCCCAAACTTGAAATACCACATAGTAGTCCAGATCTGAGGACATCTACATGGCAATATTGACTCATAGTCATAGCGCCACCTACTGGCAACAGGAAGTCAGCGTTACGTGACAAACATCATCCGATTCACATGAAATTTACATTGTGTGATCTACGTCATTGTGCTCGTCAGAGTTCCGGTTTCATTGTGCCTGGCCGCGTCGGTTGGCGTCCCGCGCGTACCCCAGACGCGCGGAGAGGTGCTCGAGCCCGTTCATCGCTGCTTGCAGCTTTAATTAGGGCCCGAGCACCGACGAAGTCGGGTCCGAGGACCCTATTGAAACTGTAGCGTTTATTAGGGCCCGAGCACCGACAACGTCGGGCCAGCGAAGGCCCTCTTGAAACTGAAGGAATTCTTATTATTATTAGGGCCCGAGCACCGACAACGTCGGGCCAGCGAAGGCCCTATTGAAACTGTAGCGTTTATTATTCTTCTTTTTCTTTTTCTTTTTCTTAAAATGAATCGCCTTTTTGGGGACCTTAACATGCTGGAAAAGTTGTTAAACTTGGCATACTTATCAGAAGCGGTGAAAATTTTAGTATTTTAAGGGTCTCAGGTTTGGCTGTTGCAAAATGACTCGCTAGCGCCCCCTAGAAATATTGAAAAATTGAGCACCTCGCTCCAGTTTCACCTACATGTATGAAATTTGGCAGACAGATGTAACATGTGGAGACGGACAAAAAAGCCTCTTGGAGGCATGCCAAAAACTCAACAGGAAGTCAGCCATTTTTAATTTAATATGCGATTTTCGGCCATTTTTTGCGTTTTATAGGTCGCGTACTTTAACGAACTCCTCCTACAAATTTAATCCGATCGACTTGATATTTGGTCAGGACCATCTTAAGACCTTAAGGATGAAAAGTTATCAAAATGGTGAGTTTTCACTGAACGACCTGACCGTGGCGTGGCGGCCATTTTGGGCTATTCGCCATGAAACAGGAAGTTGTTGTAACTACACTGTACATAATCCGATCTGCCCCAAATTTGTCAGGCATGATGAGGGTCCAGTCCTGAAGAAATATACATGTCCATATTGACTCATGGCCCCGCCCCAATACGTTAGCCCCGCCCCCTTTCAGAAGTCATGAACCGATTGTCGTAGAGTCTTGTGGGAGGTGTCATATCACTTAGCAGAGAGTGCCTGATAAGTTGGTGAAGGTTAACCCCGCCCCCTACACATAAGCCCCGCCCCCTTGACTAACTAATGAAGCGTTTGTCGTAGACTCTTGTGAGAGGTGTCATATCACTCAGCAGAGAGTGCCTGATAAGTTGGTGAAGGTTAACCCCGCCCCTACACATAAGCCCTGCCCCCTTGACTAACTAATGAAGCGTTTGTCGTAGACTCTTGTGAGAGGTGTCATATCACTCAGCAGAGAGTCCATGTTTCATTGGTGAAGGTTATCCCCGCCCCCTACACATTAGCCCCGCCCCCTTTTATCACTCATGAACCGATTGTCGTACAGCCTTGTGGGAGGTGTCATATCACTCAGCAGAGAATGCCTGATAAGTTGGTGAAGGTTAACCCCGCCCCCTACACATAAGCCCCGCCCCCTTGACTAACTGATGAAGCGTTTCTCGTAGGCTCTTGTGAGAGGTGTCATATCACTCAGCAGAGAGTGCCTGATTAGTTGGTGAAGGTTAACCCCGCCCCCTACACATAAGCCCCGCCCCCTTGACTAACTAATGAAGCGTTTGTCGTAGACACTTGTTGGAGGTGTCATATCACTCAGCAGAGAGTGCCTGATTAGTTGGTGAAGGTTAACCCCGCCCCCTACACATAAGCCCCGCCCCCTTGACTAACTAATGAAGCGTTTGTCGTAGACTCTTGTGGGAGGTGTCATATCACTCAGCAGAGAGTGCCCGATAAGTTGGTGAAGGTTAACCCCGCCCCCTACACATTAGCCCCGCCCCTTTTCATAACACCGTTTCCCGTAGAGTCTTGTGGCAGAAGTCGTTGCACTCGTCAGAGTTCCGGTTTCATTGTGCCCGGCCGCGTCAGTCGGCGTCCCGCCAGTACCCCCGACGCGCGGAGAGGTGCTCGGGCCCGTTCATCGCTGCTTGCAGCTTTAATTATTATTCTTTTTCTTTTTCTCTCAAATGAATCGCCTTTTTGAGGCCCTTGCCATGCTGGAAAAGTTGTGAAACTTGGCACACTTATCAGAAGCGGTGAAAAATTTGATATTTTAAGGGTCTCAGATTCGGATTTTGCAAAATGGCTCTCTAGCGCCCCCTAGAAAATTGGAAAACTTGATATCGGTTCTCCGGTTTTACCTACAAGTATGAAATTTGGCAGACAGATGTATCATGTGGAGACGCACAAAAAAGCCTCTGGTAGGTATGCCCAAAATTCAACAGGAAGTCAGCCATTTTGAATATAACATACGATTTTCGCCCGTTTTTGGCGTTTTATAGGCCGTGTACTTTAACGAACTCCTCCGACAGACTTCATCGGATCGACTTGTAATTTGGTCAGGACCATCTTAAGACCTTAAGGATGAAAAGTTATCAAAATGGTGAGTTTTCACTGAACGACCTGACCGTGGCGTGGCGGCCATTTTGAGCCATTCGCCATGAAACAGGAAGTTGTTGGAACTACACTGTACATAATCCGATCTGCCCCAAATTTCTCAGACATGATGAGGGTCCAGTCCTGAAGACATATACATGTCCATATTGACTCATGGCCCCGCCCCAATACGTTAGCCCCGCCCCCTTTCATAAGTCATGAACCGATTGTCGTAGAGTCTTGTGGGAGGTGTCATATCACTCAGCAGAGAGTGCCTGATAAGTTGGTGAAGGTTAACCCCGCCCCCTACACATAAGCCCCGCCCCCTTGACTAACTAATGAAGCGTTTGTCGTAGGCTCTTGTGAGAGGTGTCATATCACTCAGCAGAGAGTGCCTGATTAGTTGGTGAAGGTTAACCCCGCCCCCTACACATAAGCCCCGCCCCCTTGACTAACTAATGAAGCGTTTGTCGTAGACTCTTGTGAGAGGTGTCATATCACTCAGCAGAGCGTGCCTGATAACTTGGTGGAGGTTCTCCCCGCCCCCTACACATAAGCCCCGCCCCCTTGACCAATTAATGAAGCGTTTGTCGTAGACTCTTGTGGGAGGTGTCATATCACTCAGCAGAGAGTGCCTGATAAGTTGGTGAAGGTTAACCCCGCACTCCTAAACATAAGCCCCGCCCTCTTTCATAACTCCGTTTGTCGTAGAGTCTTGTGGCAGACGTCGTTGCGATGGTCGGAGTTCCGGTTTCATTGTGCCCGGCCGCGTCAGTCGGCGTCCCGCCAGTACCCCCGACGCGCGGAGAGGTGCTCGGGCCCGTTCATCGCTGCTTGCAGCTTTAATTAGGGCCCGAGCACCGACAACGTCGGGCCAGCGAAGGCCCTATTGAAACTGAAGGAATTCTTATTATTATTCTTTTTCTTCTCTCAAATGAATCGCCTTTTTGAGGCCCTTGCCATGCTGGAAAAGTTGTGAAACTTGGCACACTTATCAGAAGCGGTGAAAAATTTGATATTTTAAGGGTCTCAGATTCGGATTTTGCAAAATGGCTCTCTAGCGCCCCCTAGAAAATTGGAAAACTTGATATCCGTTCTCCGGTTTTACCTACAAGTATGAAATTTGGCAGACAGATGTATCATGTGGAGACGCACAAAAAAGCCTCTGGTAGGTATGCCCAAAACTCAACAGGAAGTCAGCCATCTTGAATTTAATGTGCGAATTTCGCCCATTTTTGCCCGTTTTTGGCGTTTTATAGGCCGTGTACTTTAACGAACTCCTCTGACAGACTTCATCGGATCGACTTGTAATTTGGTCAGGACCATCTTAAGACCTTAAGGATGAAAAGTTATCAAAATGGTGAGTTTTCACTGAACGACCTGACCGTGGCGTGGCGGCCATTTTGGGCCATTCGCCATGAAACAGGAAGTTGTTGTTACTACACTGTACATAATCCGATCTGCCCCAAATTTCTCAGACATGATGAGGGTCCAGTCCTGAAGACATATACATGTCCATATTGACTCATGGCCCCGCCCCAATACGTTAGCCCCGCCCACTTTCATAAGTCATGAACCGATTGTCGTAGAGTCTTGTGGGAGGTGTCATATCACTCAGCAGCGAGTGCCTGATAAGTTGGTGAAGGTTAACCCCGCCCCCTACACATAAGCCCCGCCCCCTTGACTAACTAATGAAGCGTTTGTCGTAGACTCTTGTGAGAGGTGTCATATCACTCAGCAGAAAGTTCCTGATAAGTTGGTGAAGGTTAATCCCGCCCCCTACACATAAGCTCCGCCCCCTTGACTAACTAATGAAGCGTTTGTCGTAGGCTCTTGTGAGAGGTGTCATATCACTCAGCAGAGAGTGCGTGATTAGTTGGTGAAGGTTAACCCCGCCCCCTACACATAAGCCCCGCCCCCTTGACTAACTAATGAAGCGTTTGTCGTAGGCTCTTGTGAGAGGTGTGATATCACTCAGCAGAGAGTGCCTGATTAGTTGGTGAAGGTTAACCCCGCCCCCTACACACAAGCCCCGCCCCCTTGACTAACTAATGAAGCGTTTGTCGTAGGCTCTTGTGAGAGGTGTCATATCACTCAGCAGAGAGTTCCTGATAAGTTGGTGAAGGTTAATCCCGCCCCCTACACACAAGCTCCGCCCCCTTGACTAACTAATGAAGCGTTTGTCGTAGGCTCTTGTGAGAGGTGTCATATCACTCAGCAGAGAGTGCCTGATAAGTTGGTGAAGGTTAACCCCACCCACTACACATTAGCCCCCCCCCTTTTCATAACATCGTTTGTCGTAGAGTCTTGTGGCTGAAGTCGTTGCGCTCGTCAGATTTCCGGTTTCATTGTGCCCGGCCGCGTCAGTTGGCGTCCCGCCAGTACCCCCGACGCGCGGAGAGGTGCTCGGGCCCGTTCATCGCTGCTTGCAGCTTTAATTATTATTATTCTTTTTCTTCTCTCAAATGAATCGCCTTTTTGAGGCCCTTGCCATGCTGGAAAAGTTGTTAAACTTGGCACACTTATCAGAAGCGGTGAAAAATTTGATATTTTAAGGGTCTCAGATTCGGATTTTGCAAAATGGCTCTCTAGCGCCCCCTAGAAAATTGGAAAACTTGATATCGGTTCTCCGATTTTAACTACAAGTATGAAATTTGGCAGACAGATGTATCATGTGGAGACACACAAAAAAGCCTCTGGTAGGTATGCCCAAAATTCAACAGGAAGTCAGCCATTTTGAATATAATATACGATTTTCGCCCATTTTTGCCCGTTTTTGGCGTTTTATAGGCCGTGTACTTTAACGAACTCCTCCGACAGACTTCATCGGATCGACTTGTAATTTGGTCAGGACCATCTTAAGACCTTAAGGATGAAAAGTTATCAAAATGTTGAGTTTTCACTGAACGACCTGATCGTGGCGTGGCGGCCATTTTGGGCCATTCGCCATGAAACAGGAAGTTGTTGTTACTACACTGTACATAATCCGATCTGCCCCAAATTTCTCAGACATGATGAGGGTCCAGTCCTGAAGACATATACATGTCCATATTGACTCATGGCCCCGCCCCAATACGTTAGCCCCGCCCACTTTCATAAGTCATGAACCGATTGTCGTAGAGTCTTGTGGGAGGTGTCATATCACTCAGCAGAGAGTGCCTGATAAGTTGGTGAAGGTTAACCCCGCCCCCTACACATAAGCCCCGCCCCCTTGACTAACTAATGAAGCGTTTGTCGTAGACTCTTGTGAGAGCTGTCATATCACTCAGCAGAGAGTGCCTGATTAGTTGGTGAAGGTTAACCCCGCCCCCTACACATTAGCCCCGCCCCCTTTTATCACTCATGAACCGATTGTCGTACAGCCTTGTGGGAGGTGTCATATCACTCAGCAGAGAGTGCCTGATAAGTTGGTGAAGGTTAACCCCGCCCCCTACATATAAGCCCCGCCCCCTTGACTAACTAATGAAGCGTTTGTCGTAGACTCTTGTGAGAGGTGTCATATCACTCAGCAGAAAGTTCCTGATAAGTTGGTGAAGGTTAACCCCGCCCCCTACACACAAGCCCCGCCCCCTTGACAAACTAATGAAGCGTTTGTCGTAGGCTCTTGTGAGAGGTGTCATATCACTCAGCAGAAAGTTCCTGATAAGTTGGTGAAGGTTAATCCCGCCCCCTACACATAAGCTCCGCCCCCTTGACTAACTAATGAAGCGTTTGTCGTAGGCTCTTGTGAGAGGTGTCATATCACTCAGCAGAGAGTGCCTGATAAGTTGGTGAAGGTTAACCCCGCCCCCTACACATAAGCCCCGCCCCCTTGACTAACTAATGAAGCGTTTGTCGTAGACACTTGTTGGAGGTGTCATATCACTCAACAGAGAGTGCCTGATAAGTTGGTGAAGGTTAGCCCCGCCCCCTACACATAAGCCCCGCCCCCTTTCATAACTCCGTTTGTCGTAGAGTCTTGTGGCAGAAGTCGTTGCGCTCGTCAGATTTCCGGTTTCATTGTGCCCGGCCGAGTCAGTCGGCGTCCCGCCAGTACCCCCGACGCGCGGAGAGGTGCTCGGGCCCGTTCATCGCTGCTTGCAGCTTTAATTATTATTATTTTTCTCTCAAATGAATCGCCTTTTTGAGGCCTTTGCCATGCTCGAAAAGTTGTTAAACTTGGCACACTTATCAGACGCGGTGAAAAATTTGATATTTTAAGGGTCTCAGATTCGGGTTTTGCAAAATGGCTCTCTAGCGCCCCCTAGAAAATTGGAAAAATTGATATCCGTTCTCCGGTTTCACCTACATTTATGAAATTTGGCAGATAGATGTAACATGTGGAGACGCACAAAAAAGCCTCTTGGAGGCATGCCCAAATCTCAACAGGAAGTCAGCCATATTGGATTTTATATGCGATTTTGCCCATTTTTTGCGTTTTATAGGCCGTGTACTTTAACGAACTCCTCCTCCAGATTTCATCAAATCGACTTGAAATTTGGTCAGGACCATCTTAAGACCTTAAGGATGAAAAGTTATTCAATTGGTGAGTTTTCATTGAACAATCTGACCGTGGCGTGGCGGCAAAAAAGCGCCTTTCGCCAAAAAACAGGAAGTTGCTGTAACTTTGGCATACCTTTTCCAATCTGCTCTAAATGTCACATGTATGATAAGGGTCCTGGCCTGATGACATCCACATGCAAATTTTGACTCTCAGTCATAGCGCCACCTAGTGGTAACAGGAAATGTCATGTTGTACACGTTGATGTACATCTCCTCAGAAATTAATCACATCTTTACCAAATTAGGTGAGAAAAGCCTTAAGACCTTGATGATGCTTCCTTTCGAAAATTGTGAGTTTTCATCAAATGGCGGCACCGTGGTGATATGGCGAATTTCGATGAGTCGCCATGAAAAAACAAACCACTGTAACTCAACTCCAGATGGTTAGATCTTATCCAAATTAATAAAATTTGATGATCGTCCCGGCCTGAAGACATCTACAGTCTAATTTTCAATCATACTCATAGCGCCACCTAGTGGTAACAGGAAGTTACTGTCGCCATATTTTGGTGTACTACTGTTAGCAGGTTAACCAGATCCACCTCAAATTTGGTCACAACAATGGTAAGACCTTCATGATGCCAGACAGCGAAGGTTTTGTATTTTCGTGAAATGCCGTTGCCGTGGCGACGTATTGTTCGCCATGAAACAGGAAGTTGCTTTTGAGGTGCTAGGATTGCTTAAAGACAAACGAAACTTGGCACACTCATTAACGGCGCTAAAATATGTTAACAGATATGGTTTTGGTGCTTGTGTGTGGCAAGGGGGCTCAATAGCGCCCCCTACAAAATTTCAACAAAGCAGCCCTCGCGGTACGTTTGACCTAGATGTTCGAGATTTGGTAGGCACATGTATCACCCGTAGACTTAACAAAAAGTCTCTTGGTGCCATGCTCTAAATCCAACAGGAAGTCGGTCATCTTGATTTTTGTGTGAATTTTTCGTATATTTTTGGCTATTTCCAGGCTTTGTACTTTAACGAACTGCTCCTAGAGACTTAACCCGATCAACTTCAGATTTGGTCAGTACAATCTGAAGACCTTTGTGATGAAAAGTTATTCAAATCGTGAGGTTTTTTGAAACGACGTTGACGTGGCGTGGCGGAGAATTTGCATGACTCGCCATTGAAAGACAAAATGTTGTAACTCGACTGTACTTTTTCCAATCTGCCCCAAACTTGAAATACCACATAGTAGTCCAGATCTGAGGACATCTACATGGCAATATTGACTCATAGTCATAGCGCCACCTACTGGCAACAGGAAGTCAGCGTTACGTGACAAACATCATCCGATTCACATGAAATTTACATTGTGTGATCTACGTCATTGTGCTCGTCAGAGTTCCGGTTTCATTGTGCCTGGCCGACGCGGTTGGGTACCGCGCGTACCCCAGACGCGCGTAGAGGTGCTCGGGCCCGTTCATCGCTGCTTGCAGCTTTAATTAGGGCCCGAGCACCGACGAAGTCGGGTCCGAGGACCCTATTGAAACTGAAGGGATTATTATTTTTCTTTTTCTCCTCCCAAATGAATCGCCTTTTTGAGGACCTTAACATGCTGGAAAAGTTGTTAAACTTGGCACATTTGTCAGACGCGGTGAAAAATTTGATATTTTATGGGTCTCAGATTCGGGTTTTGCAAAATGGCTCTCTAGCGCCCCCTAGAAAATTGAAAAAGTTGATATCCGTTCTCCGGTTTTACCTACAAGTATGAAATTTGGCAGACAGATGTAGCATGTGGAGACGCACAAAAAAGCCTCTGGGAGGTATGCCCAAAATTCAACAGGAGGTCAGCCATTTTGAATATAATATGCGATTTTCGCCCATTTTTGGCGTTTTATAGGTCGCGTACTTTAACGAACTCCTCCTACAATTTTTTTCAGAGCGACTTGAAATTTGGTCAGGACCATCTTAAGACCTTAAGGATGAAAAGTTATTCAAATGGTGAGTTTTCACTGAACGACCTGACCGTGGCGTGGCGGCGAAAAAGCGCCTTTCGCCAAAAAACAGGAAGTTGTTGTAACTTTGGCATACATTTTCCAATCTGCTCTAAATTTCTCATGTGTGATAAGGGTCCTGGCCTGATGACATCCACATGCAAATTTTGGCTTGCAGTCATAGCGCCACCTATTGGTAACAGGAAATCTCATGTTGTACACGTTGATGTCCTCTGCCTCAGAAATTAATTACATATATCTCAAACTAGGTGAGAAAAGCCTTAAGACCTTGATGATGCTTCCTTTCGAAAACTGTGAGTTTTCATCGAATGGCGGCGCCGTGGTGGTATGGCGAATTTCGATGAGACGCCATGAACAAACAAACCGCTGTAACTCGACTCCAGATGGTCAGATCTTATCAAAATTAATAACATTTGATGAGCGTCCTGGCTTGAAGACATCTACAGTCTAATTTTCAATCATACTCATAGCGCCACCTGTTGGCAACAGGACATAACTGTCGTGATATTTTGGTGTACTACTCTTAGCAGGTTAACCAGATCCACCTCAAATTTGTTCACAACAATGGTAAGACCTTCATGATGCCAGCCAGCGAAGGTTTTGAATTTTCGTGAAATGCCGTTGCCGTGGCAACGTATTGTTCGCCATCAAAAAGGAAGTTGTTTTTGAGGTGCTAGGATTGCTTTAAAACAAACGAAACTTGGCACACTCATTAACGGTGCTAAAATATGTTAATAGATATGGTTTTTGTGCTTGTGTGTGGCAAGGGGGCTCAATAGCGCCCCCTACAAAACTTCAACAAAGCAGCCCTCGCAGTACGTTTGACCTAGATGTTTGAGATTTGGTAGGCACATGTATCATTCGTAGACTTAAAAAAAAGTCTCTTGGTGCCATGCTCTAAACCCAACAGGAAGTCGGCCATCTTGATTTTTGTTTGAATTCTTCGTATATTTTTGGCCATTTCCAGGCTTTGTACTTTAACGAACTCCTCCTACAGACTTAACCCGATCAACTTCAGATTTGGTCAGTACAATCTGAAGACCTTTGTGATGAAAAGTTATTCAAATGGTGAGATTTCACTGAACGACCTGACCGTGGCGTGGCGGCCATTTTGGGCCATTCGCCATGAAACAGGAAGTTGTTGTAACAAATCTGTACATAATCCGATCTGCCCCAAATTTCTCAGGCATGATGAGGGTCCAGTCCTGAAGACATATACATGTCCATATTGACTCATGGCCACGCCCCAATACGTTAGCCACGCCCCCTTTCATAACTCATGAACCGTTTGTCGTAGAATCTCGTGGGTGGTATCATATCACTCAGCAGAGAGTTCATGTTTCATTGGTGAAGGTTCTCCCCGCCCCCTACACACAAGCCCCGCCCCCTTGACTAACTAATGAAACGTTTGTCGTAGACTCTTGTGGGAGGTGTCATATCACCTAGCAGAAAGTGCCTGTTAAGTTGGTGATGGTGATCCCCGCCCCCTACACATCAGTCCCGCCCCCTCTCATAACTCTGTTTGTCGTAGAGTCTTGTGGCAGACGTCGTTGCGCTTTTCAGAGTTCCGGTTTCATTGTGCCCGGCCGCGTCGGTTGGCGTCCCGCCAGTACTCCCGACGCGCGGAGAGGTGCTCGGGCCCGTTCATCGCTGCTTGCAGCTTTAATTATTATTCTTTTTCTCTCAAATGAATCGCCTTTTTGAGGCCTTTGCCATTCTGGAAAAGTTGTGAAACTTGGCACACTTATCAGAAGCTGTGAAAAATTTGATATTTTAAGGGTCTCGGATTCGGGTGTTGCAAAATGGCTCGCTAGCGCCCCCTAGAAAATTGGCAAACTTGAGCCCCTCGCTCCGGTTTCACCTACAAGTATGAAATTTGGCACACAGATGTAACATGTTGAGACGCACAAAAAAGCCTCTTGGAGGTATGACCAAAACTCAACAGGAAGTCAGCCATATTGGATTTTATATGCGATTTTGCCCATTTTTTGCGTTTTATAGGCCGTGTACTTTAACGAACTTCTCCTCCAGATTTCATCAGATCGACTTGAAATTTGGTCAGGACCATCTTAAGACCTTAAGGATGAAAAGTTATTCAATTGGTGAGTTTTCATTGAACAATCTGACCGTGGCGTGGCGGCGAAAAAGCGCCTTTCGCCAAAAAACAGGAAGTTGCTGTAACTTTGGCATACCTTTTCCAATCTGCTCTAAATGTCACATGTATGATAAGGGTCCTGGTCTGATGACATCCACATGCAAATTTTGACTCTCAGTCATAGCGCCACCTAGTGGGAACAGGAAATGTCATGTTGTACACGTTGATGTACATCTCCTCAGAAATTAATCACATCTTTACCAAATTAGGTGAGAAAAGCCTTAAGACCTTGATGATGCTTCCTTTCGAAAATTGTGAGTTTTCATCAAATGGCGGCACCGTGGTGATATGGCGAATTTCGATGAGTCGCCATGAAAAAACAAACCGCTGTAACTCAACTCCAGATGGTCAGATCTTATCCAAATTAATAACATTTGATGATCGTCCCGGCCTGAAGACATCTACAGTCTAATTTTCAATATTACTCATAGCGCCACCTAGTGGCAACAGGAAGTTACTGTCGCCATATTTTGGTGTACTACTGTTAGCAGGTTAACCAGATCCACCTCAAATTTGGTCACAACAATGGTAAGACCTTCATGATGCCAGACAGCGAAGGCTTTGTATTTTCGTGAAATGCCGTTGCCGTGGCGACGTATTGTTCGCCATGAAACAGGAAGTTGCTTTTGAGGTGCTAGGATTGCTTAAAAACAAACAAAACTTGGCACACTCATTAACGGCGCTAAAATATGTTAACAGATATGGTTTTGGTGCTTGTGTGTGGCAAGGGGGCTCAATAGCGCCCCCTACAAAATTTCAACAAAGCAGCCCTCGCGGTACGTTTGACCTAGATGTTCGAGATTTGGTAGGCACATGTATCCCCCATAGACTTAAAAAAAAGTCTCTTGGTGCCATGCTCTAAACCCAACAGGAAGTCGGTCATCTTGATTTTTGTGTGAATTTTTCGTATATTTTTGGCCATTTCCAGGCTTTGTACTTTAACGAACTGCTCCAAGAGACCTAACCCGATCAACTTCAGATTTGGTCAGTACAATCTGAAGACCTTTGTGATGAAAAGTTATTCAAATCGTGAGGTTTTTTGAAACGACGTTGACGTGGCGTGGCGGAGAATTTGCATGACTCGCCATTGAAAGACAAAATGTTGTAACTCGACTGTACTTTTTCCAATCTGCCCCAAACTTGAAATACCACATAGTAGTCCAGATCTGAGGACATCTACATGGCAATATTGACTCATATTCATAGCGCCACCTACTGGCAACAGGAAGTCAGCGTTACGTGACAAACATCATCCGATTCAGATGAAATTTACATTGTGTGATCTACGTCATTGTGCTCGTCAGAGTTTCGGTTTCATTGTGCCTGGCCGCGTCGGTTGGCGTCCCGCGCGTACCCCAGACGCGCAGAGAGGTGCTCGGGCCCGTTCATCGCTGCTTGCAGCTTTAATTAGGGCCCGAGCACCGACAACGTCGGGCCAGCGAAGGCCCTATTGAAACTGAAGGAATTCTTATTAGGGCCCGAGCACCGACAACGTCGGGCCAGCGAAGGCCCTATTGAAACTGAAGGAATTATTATTATTCTTTTTCACAAAAATGAATCGCCTTTTTGAGGCCCTTGCCATGCTGGAAAAGTTGTTAAACTTGGCAGACTTGTCAGACTCGGTGAAAAATTTGATATTTTAAGGGTCTCGGATTCGGGTGTTGCAAAATGGCTCGCTAGCGCCCCCTATAAATTGGCAAACTTGAGCCCCTCGCTCCGGTTTCACCTACAAGTATGAAATTTGGCAGACAGATGTAACATGATAAGACACACAAAAAAGCCTCTTGGAGGTATGGCCAAAACTCAACAGGAAGTCAGCCATATTGGATTTAATATGCAATTTTGCCCATTTTTTGCGTTTTATAGGCCGTGTACTTTAACGAACTCCTCCTCCAGATTTCATCAGATTGACCTGAAATTTGGTCAGCACCATCATAAGACCTTAAGGATGAAAAGTTATTCAATTGGTGAGTTTTCACTGAACAATCTGACCGTGGCGTGGCGGCGAAAAAGCGCCTTTCGCCAAAAAACAGGAAGTTGCTGTAACTTTGGCATACCTTTTCCAATCTGCTCTAAATGTCACATGTATGATAAGGGTCCTGGCCTGATGACATCCACATGCAAATTTTGACTCTCAGTCATAGCGCCACCTAGTGGTAACAGGAAATGTCATGTTGTACACGTTGATGTACATCTCCTCAGAAATTAATCACATCTTTACCAAATTAGGTGAGAAAAGCCTTAAGACCTTGATGATGCTTCCTTTCGAAAATTGTGAGTTTTCATCAAATGGCGGCACCGTGGTGATATGGCGAATTTCGATGAGTCGCCATGAAAAAACAAACCGCTGTAACTCAACTCCAGATGGTCAGATCTTATCCAAATTAATAACATTTGATGATCGTCCCGGCCTGAAGACTTCTATAGTCTAATTTTCAATCATACTCATAGCGCCACCTAGTGGCAACAGGAAGTTACTGTCGCCATATTTTGGTGTACTACTGTTAGCAGGTTAACCAGATCCACCTCAAATTTGGTCACAACAATGGTAAGACCTTCATGATGCCAGACAGCGAAGGTTTTGTATTTTCGTGAAATGCCGTTGCCGTGGCGACGTATTGTTCGCCATGAAACAGGAAGTTGCTTTTGAGGTGCTAGGATTGCTTAAAAACAAACAAAACTTGGCACACTCATTAACGGCGCTAAAATATGTTAACAGATATGGTTTTGGTGCTTGTGTGTGGCAAGGGGGCTCAATAGCGCCCCCTACAAAATTTCAACAAAGCAGCCCTCGCGGTACGTTTGACCTAGATGTTCGAGATTTGGTAGGCACATGTATCACCCGTAGACTTAACAAAAAGTCTCTTGGTGCCATGCTCTAAACCCAACAGGAAGTCGGTCATCTTGATTTTTGTGTGAATTTTTCGTATATTTTTGGCTATTTCCAGGCTTTGTACCTTAACGAACTCCTCCTACAGACTTAACCCGATCAACTTCAGATTTGGTCAGTACAATCTGAAGACCTTTGTGATGAAAAGTTATTCAAATCGTGAGGTTTTTTGAAACGACGTTGACGTGGCGTGGCGGAGAATTTGCATGACTCGCCATTGAAAGACAAAATATTGTAACTCGACTGTACTTTTTCCAATCTGCCCCAAACTTGAAATACCACATAGTAGTCCAGATCTGAGGACATCTACATGGCAATATTGACTCATAGTCATAGCGCCACCTACTGACAACAGGAAGTCAGCGTTACGTGACAAACATCATCCGATTCACATGAAATTTACATTGTGTGATCTACGTCATTGTGCTCGTCAGAGTTCCGGTTTCATTGTGCCTGGCCGCGTCGGTTGGCGTCCCGCGCGTACCCCAGACGCGCGGAGAGGTGCTCGGGCCCGTTCATCGCTGCTTGCAGCTTTAATTATTATTAGGGCCCGAGCACCGACGAAGTCGGGTCCGAGGACCCTATTGAAACTGAAGGAATATATATGGCAACGCGCGCCCCACGTAGAAAATACCCTCAAACTGTTACGTGCAGTGTTTCATGAAGTGCGCGTCAACGTGTTCCCCGACGTCCGCAAGGGGCGAGGGCCCGCTCATCGCTGCTTGCAGCTTTAATTAGGGCCCGAGCACGAAAGTGCCAGGACCCAACGGTGTCCTGGCACGAAGTGCGAGGAAACCTATTGTTTTTGCTCGGGTTATTATTATTATTATTATTATTTTTCTGCTGGAATATCGCGTTTTTGTGGCCCTTAGGATGCACGAAAACTCTTGAAAATTGGTATGCACATCAGAAGTCGCGAAAATTGCAATGTTCTGTAGTGATTCGGCTCGGGCGTCGCCAGCGGGCTCCATAGCGCCCCCTAACGCGTGGAAGGCCATAGTTTGAACAAAGTTGATCCTATATTCATGAAATTTGGTATGCACATCCTGCTCATTATTTCAGACATATTCCTCATTGGGTTTTATTAGCTCCGCCCACCCGGAAGTCGGCCATCTTGAATTGTGTGCGTTTTTCATGTATTTTTTGCATACTTTGACGAACTCCTCCTGGAGGCTTCATCTGATTCGCGTCAAATTTGGATGGTATAACCCTCAAACTGATGTGACGCTAACTTGCGAAGGAATTTTTGATCGCTCGAACGGTGATGTCATAGGTCATGTGAGAAGACGCCATTTTGTCACTTTATAGGTTTAGGTTTATAGGTAAAGGTGTGAAACTTTACGATACTCCTCCTAGAGGATTCAAGAGATCCATCTCAAAGTCGGGCAACAGAATCTCAACACCTCCACGACGCTAAATTTTGAAGCTTTTGTGTTTTTACGAAACGGCGTTGTTTTGGCGGCGCGGCGAATTTCGATGTTTTGACATGACACAGGAGTCTGATTTAACTTGACTTTACATCGTCCGATCTGCCCCAAATTTCACAAGCTGGATAACAGTCCAGGCCTGAAGACATATATGTAACTTTATGAGTGATAGTCATAGCGCCCCCTACAGGAAACAGGAAAATGTTATAAATTGACTATACATTGTCCAATAAGCCCCAAACTTGACATGTTTCATAAGAGTCTTGGCCTGAAGACATATGTGTAAATATGAGTGATAATCATAGCGCCCCCTACAGGAAACAGGAAGTTGTTGTAAATTGACTATACATGGTTCAATCAGCCCCAAACTTGACATGTTTTATAAGAGTCTTGGCCTGAAGACATTTAGGTGCCATTATTGAGTTATGGTGATAGCGCCACCTACTGGCAATAGCATATGGTTGTGTACTGCCACCCTCCCTCATAGAAGTGCCTTTAAAGGATACCCCACAGGTTCTCAACAGGTCATATATGGCAACGCGCGCCCCACGTAGAAAATACCCTCAAACTGTTACGTGCAGTGTTTCATGAAGTGCGCGACAGCGTGTTCCCCGACGTCCGCAAGGGGCGAGGGCCCGCTCATCGCTGCTTGCAGCTTTAATTATTATTCTTTTTCTCTCAAATGAATCGCCTTTTTGAGGCCCTTGCCATGCTGGAAAAGTTGTGAAACTTGGCACACTTATCAGAAGCGGTGAAAAATTTGATATTTTAAGGGTCTCAGATTCGGATTTTGCAAAATGGCTCTCTAGCGCCCCCTAGAAAATTGGAAAACTTGATATCGGTTCTCCGGTTTTACCTACAAGTATGAAATTTGGCAGACAGATGTATCATGTGGAGACGCACAAAAAAGCCTCTGGTAGGTATGCCCAAAATTCAACAGGAAGTCAGCCATTTTGAATATAATATACGATTTTCGCCCATTTTTAGCGTTTTATAGGTCTCGTACTTTAACGAACTCCTCCTACAAATTTAATCCGATCGACTTGATATTTGGTCAGGACCATCTTAAGACCTTAAGGATGAAAAGTTATTCAATTGGTGAGTTTTCATTGAACAATCTGACCGTGGCGTGGCGGCGAAAAAGCGCCTTTCGCCAAAAAACAGGAAGTTGCTGTAACTTTGGCATACCTTTTCCAATCTGCTCTAAATGTCACATGTATGATAAGGGTCCTGGCCTGATGACATCCACATGCAAATTTTGACTCTCAGTCATAGCGCCACCTAGTGGTAACAGGAAATGTCATGTTGTACACGTTGATGTACATCTCCTCAGAAATTAATCACATCTTTACCAAATTAGGTGAGAAAAGCCTTAAGACCTTGATGATGCTTCCTTTCGAAAATTGTGAGTTTTCATCAAATGGCGGCACCGTGGTGATATGGCGAATTTCGATGAGTCGCCATGAAAAAACAAACCGCTGTAACTCAACTCCAGATGGTCAGATCTTATCCAAATTAATAACATTTGATGATCGTCCCGGCCTGAAGACATCTACAGTCTAATTTTCAATCATACTCATAGCGCCACCTAGTGGCAACAGGAAGTTACTGTCGCCATATTTTGGTGTACTACTGTTAGCAGGTTAACCAGATCCACCTCAAATTTGGTCACAACAATGGTAAGACCTTCATGATGCCAGACAGCGAAGGTTTTGTATTTTCGTGAAATGCCGTTGCCGTGGCGACGTATTGCTCGCCATGAAACAGGAAGTTGCTTTTGAGGTGCTAGGATTGCTTAAAAACAAACGAAACTTGGCACACTCATTAACGGCGCTAAAATATGTTAACAGATATGGTTTTTGTGCCTGTGTGTGGCAAGGGGGCTCAATAGCGCCCCCTACAATATTTCAACAAAGCAGCCCTCGCGGTACGTTTGACCTAGATGTTCGAGATTTGGTAGGCACATGTATCACCCGTAGACTTAAAAAAAAGTCTCTTTGTGCCATGCTCTAAACCCAACAGGAAGTCGGTCATCTTGATTTTTGTGTGAATTTTTGGTATATTTTTGGCTATTTCCAGGCTTTGTACTTTAACGAACTGCTCCTAGAGACTTAACCCGATCAACTTCAGATTTGGTCAGTACAATCTGAAGACCTTTGTGATGAAAAGTTATTCAAATCGTGAGGTTTTTTGAAACGACGTTGACGTGGCGTGGCGGAGAATTTGCATGACTCGCCATTGAAAGACAAAATGTTGTAACTCGACTGTACTTTTTCCAATCTGCCCCAAACTTGAAATACCACATAGTAGTCCAGATCTGAGGACATCTACATGGCAATATTGACTCATAGTCATAGCGCCACCTACTGGCAACAGGAAGTCAGCGTTACGTGACAAACATCATCCGATTCACATGAAATTTACCATGTGTGATCTACGTCATTGTGCTCGTCAGAGTTCCGGTTTCATTGTGCCTGGCCGCGTCGGTTGGCGTCCCGCGCGTACCCCAGACGCGCGTAGAGGTGCTCGGGCCCGTTCATCGCTGCTTGCAGCTTTAATTATTATTCTTTTTCTCTCAAATGAATCGCCTTTTTGAGGCCCTTGCCATGCTGGAAAAGTTGTGAAACTTGGCACACTTATCAGAAGCGGTGAAAAATTTGATATTTTAAGGGTCTCAGATTCGGATTTTGCAAAATGGCTCTCTAGCGCCCCCTAGAAAATTGGAAAACTTGATATCGGTTCTCCGGTTTTACCTACAAGTATGAAATTTGGCAGACAGATGTATCATGTGGAGACGCACAAAAAAGCCTCTGGTAGGTATGCCCAAAATTCAACAGGAAGTCAGCCATTTTGAATATAATATACGATTTTCGCCCATTTTTAGCGTTTTATAGGTCTCGTACTTTAACGAACTCCTCCTACAAATTTGATCCGATCGACTTCATATTTGGTCAGGACCATCTTAAGACCTTAAGGATGAAAAGTTATTCAATTGGTGAGTTTTCATTGAACAATCTGACCGTGGCGTGGCGGCGAAAAAGCGCCTTTCGCCAAAAAACAGGAAGTTGCTGTAACTTTGGCATACCTTTTCCAATCTGCTCTAAATGTCACATGTATGATAAGGGTCCTGGCATGATGACATCCACATGCAAATTTTGACTCTCAGTCATAGCGCCACCTAGTGGTAACAGGAAATGTCATGTTGTACACGTTGATGTACATCTCCTCAGAAATTAATCAAATCTTTACCAAATTAGGTGAGAAAAGCCTTAAGACCTTGATGATGCTTCCTTTCGAAAATTGTGAGTTTTCATCAAATGGCGGCACCGTGGTGATATGGCGAATTTCGATGAGTCGCCATGAAAAAACAAACCGCTGTAACTCAACTCCAGATGGTCAGATCTTATCCAAATTAATAACATTTGATGATCGTCCCGGCCTGAAGACATCTACAGTCTAATTTTCAATCATACTCATAGCGCCACCTAGTGGCAACAGGAAGTTACTGTCGCCATATTTTGGTGTACTACTGTTAGCAGGTTAACCAGATCCACCTCAAATTTGGTCACAACAATGGTAAGACCTTCATGATGCCAGACAGCGAAGGTTTTGTATTTTCGTGAAATGCCGTTGCCGTGGCGACGTATTGCTCGCCATGAAACAGGAAGTTGCTTTTGAGGTGCTAGGATTGCTTAAAAACAAACAAAACTTGGCACACTCATTAACGGCGCTAAAATATGTTAACAGATATGGTTTTTGTGCTTGTGTGTGGCAAGGGGGCTCAATAGCGCCCCCTACAACATTTCAACAAAGCAGCCCTCGCGGTACGTTTGACCTAGATGTTTGAGATTTGGTAGGCACATGTATCACTCATAGACTTAAAAAAAAGTCTGTTGGTGCCATGCTCTAAACCCAACAGGAAGTCGGTCATCTTGATTTGTGTGTGAATTTTTCGTATATTTTTGGCCATTTCCAGGCTTTGTACTTTAACGAACTCCTCCTAGAGACTTAACCCGATAAACTTCAGATTTGGTCAGTACAATCTGAAGACCTTTGTGATGAAAAGTTATTCAAATCGTGAGGTTTTTTGAAACGACGTTGACGTGGCGTGGCGGAGAATTTGCATGACTCGCCATTGAAAGACAAAATGTTGTAACTCGACTGTACTTTTTCCAATCT
The DNA here is from genome assembly GCA_916701645.2 of Sebastolobus alascanus. Lineage (NCBI taxonomy): Eukaryota > Metazoa > Chordata > Actinopteri > Perciformes > Sebastidae > Sebastolobus > Sebastolobus alascanus. The sequence continues at coordinate 2,642 of CAKAOJ020000855.1, read as the reverse complement.
GCCCCAAACTTGAAATACCACATAGTAGTCCAGATCTGAGGACATCTACATGGCAATATTGACTCATAGTCATAGCGCCACCTACTGGCAACAGGAAGTCAGCGTTACGTGACAAACATCATCCGATTCACATGAAATTTACCATGTGTGATCTACGTCATTGTGCTCGTCAGAGTTCCGGTTTCATTGTGCCTGGCCTCGTCGGTTGGCGTCCCGCGCGTACCCCAGACGCGCGTAGAGGTGCTCGGGCCCGTTCATCGCTGCTTGCAGCTTTAATTTATTATTCTTTTTCTTCTCCCAAATGAATCGCGTTTTTGAGGCCTTTGCCATGCTCAAAAAGTTGTTAAACTTGGCATGCTTATCAGACGCGGTGAAAAATTTGATATTTTAAGGGTCTCAGATTCGGGTTTTGCAAAATGGCTCTCTAGCGCCCCCTAGAAAATTGGAAAACTTGATATCCGTTCTCCGGTTTTACCTACAAGTATGAAATTTGGCAGACAGATGTAACATGATAAGACACACAAAAAAGCCTCTTGGAGGTATGGCCAAAACTCAACAGGAAGTCAGCCATATTGGATTTAATATGCAATTTTGCCCATTTTTTGCGTTTTATAGGCCGTGTACTTTAACGAACTCCTCCTCCAGATTTCATCAGATTGACCTGAAATTTGGTCAGGACCATCTTAACACCTTAAGGATGAAAAGTTATTCAATTGGTGAGTTTTCACTGAACGACCTGACCGTGGCGTGGCGGCGAAAACGCGCCTTTCGCCAAAAAACAGGAAGCTGTTGTAACTTTGGCATACATTTTCCAATCTGCTCTAAATTTCGCATGTGTGATGAGGGTCCTAGCTTGATGACATCCACATGCAAATTTTGGCTCGCAGTCATAGGGCCACCTAGTGGTAACAGGAAATGTCATGTTGTACACGTTGATGTGCCCTGCCTCAGAAATTAATCACATCTACCTCAAATTAGGTGAGAAAAGCCTTAAGACCTTGTTGATGCTTCCTTTTGAAAATTGGGAGTTTTCATCGAATGGCGGCGCAGTGGTGGTTTGGCGAATTTCGATGAGTCGCCATGAAAAAACAAACCGCTGTAACTTCACTCCAGATGGTCAGATCTTATACAAATTAATTACATTTGATGAGCGTCCTGGCCTGAAGACATCTACAGTCTAATTTTCAATCATACTCATAGCGCCACCTAGTGGCAACAGGAAGTTACTGTCGCCATATTTTGGTGTACTACTGTTAGCAGGTTAACCAGATCCACCTCAAATTTGGTCACAACAATGGTAAGACTTTCATGACGCCAGACAGCGAAGGTTTTGTATTTTCGTGAAATGCCGTTGCCATGGCGACGTATTGTTCGCCATGAAACAGGAAGTTGCTTTTGAGGTGCTAGGATTGCTTAAAAACAAACGAAACTTGGCACACTCATTAACAGCGCTAAAATATGTTAACAGATATGGTTTTGGTGCTTGTGTGTGGCAAGGGGGCTCAATAGCGCCCCCTACAAAATTTCAACAAAGCAGCCCTCGCGGTACGTTTGACCTAGATGTTCGAGATTTGGTAGGCACATGTATCACCCGTAGACTTAAAAAAAAGTCTCTTGGTGCCATGCTCTAAACCCAACAGGAAGTCGGCCATCTTGATTTTTGTGTGAATTTTTCGTATATTTTTGGCCATTTCCAGGCTTTGTACTTTAACGAACTGCTCCTAGAGACCTAACCCGATCAACTTCAGATTTGGTCAGTACAATCTGAAGACCTTTGTGATGAAAAGTTATTCAAATCGTGAGGTTTTTTGAAACGACGTTGACGTGGCGTGGCGGAGAATTTGCATGACTCGCCATTGAAAGACAAAATGTTGTAACTCGACTGTACTTTTTCCAATCTGCCCCAAACTTGAAATACCACATAGTAGTCCAGATCTGAGGACATCTACATGGCAATATTGACTCATAGTCATAGCGCCACCTACTGGCAACAGGAAGTCAGCGTTACGTGACAAACATCATCCGATTCACATGAAATTTACCATGTGTGATCTACGTCATTGTGCTCGTCAGAGTTCCGGTTTCATTGTGCCTGGCCGCGTCGGTTGGCGTCCCGCGCGTACCCCAGACGCGCGTAGAGGTGCTCGGGCCCGTTCATCGCTGCTTGCAGCTTTAATTCCATATTCCTTTTCATCTGTTTTCCGGTTTCTTTGCATTATAAGTGCTCTCGCTTATTTGGTTTCAAGTCTCTCATTCTCTCTACATTGTTACGTCCGCCAAGGCCAAGGGCCTCCTCTATATCTTTACATAGCAAATAGTTGTTTGCTGCTATATTAATGCTCTGAATTTTGAGTTTAGCAGCTTTAGCTTTGTTGCAATTGTGACAAATAAAAATAACTAGAATTGCACTTGGAGAGCGCAGACCTCCGCAAACGCGTGACTTTAAAAACAGATCACAGTTCACAGCTGGCGGTTACGTGAGGTGGCCGGCTTATTATTAACACGGTGTGTTTCCGTGTAACGTATCAGCTTGCCTCTCTCATTCAGCAGCCTTGTTATGTCTGTATAACGTAACACTACGTTGTCTGTCATCCCGTCAGCTACAGCTTTGTTCATTCTCACCATGGACGGCCAGCAGCTTC
>CAKAOJ020000854.1:0-27334 GCA_916701645.2 Sebastolobus alascanus | reverse complement strand
TATAATCATTGAAATTTGGTCAAGACCATCTTAAGACCTTAAGGATGAAAAGTTATTCAATTGGTGAGTTTTCACTGAACAATCTCACCGTGGCGTGGCGGCGAAAAAGCGCCTTTCGCCAAAAAACAGGAAGTTGCTGTAACTTTGGCATACATTTTCCAATCAGCTCTAAATTTCACATGTATGATAAGGGTCCTGGCTTGATGACATCCACATGCAAATTGTGACTCTCAGTCATAGCGCCACCTAGTGGTAACAGGAAATGTCATGTTGTACACGTTGATGTACCTCTCCTCAGAAATTAATCACATCTTTACCAAATTAGGTGAGAAAAGCCTTAAGACCTTGATGATGCTTCCTTTCGAAAATTGTGAGATTTCATCAAATGGCGGCGCCGTGGTGATATGGCGAATTTCGATGAGTCGCCATGAAAAAACAAACCGCTGTAACTCAACTCCAGATGGTCAGATCTTATCCATATTAATAACAATTGATGAGAGTCCCGGCTTGAAGACACCTACAGTCTAATTTTTAATGATACTCATAGCGCCACCTAGTGGCAACAGGAAGTTACTGTCGCCATATTTTGGTATACTACTACTAGCAGGTTAACCAGATATACCTCAAATTTGGTCACAACAATGGTAAGACCTTCATGATGCCAGACAGCGAAGGTTTTGTATTTTCGTGAAATGCCGTTGCCGTGGCGACGTATTGTTCGCCATGAAACAGGAAGTTGCTTTTGAGGTGCTAGGATTGCTTAAAAACAAACGAAACTTGGCACACTCATTAACGGTGCTAAAATATGTTAACAAATATGGTTTTTGTGCTTGTGTGTGGCAAGAGAGCTCAATAGCGCCCCCTACAAAATTTCAACAAAGCAGCCCTCGCGGTACGTTTGGCCTAGATGTTCGAGATTTGGTAGGCACATGTATCTCTCGTAGACTTAAAAAAAAGTCTCTTGGTGCCATGCTCTAAACCCAACAGGAAGTCGGCCATCTTGATTTTTGTGTGAATTTTTCGTATATTTTTGGCCATTTCCAGGCTTTGTACTTTAACGAACTGCTCCTAGAGACTTAACCCGATCAACTTCAGATTTGGTCAGTACAATCTGAAGACCTTTGTGATGAAAAGTTATTCAAATCGTGAGGTTTTTTGAAACGACGTTGACGTGGCGTGGCGGAGAATTTGCATGACTCGCCATTGAAAGACAACATATTGTAACTCGACTGTACTTTTTCCAATCTGCCCCAAACTTGAAATACCACATAGTAGTCCAGATCTGAGGACATCTACATGGCAATATTGACTCATAGTCATAGCGCCACCTACTGGTAACAGGAAGTCAGCGTTACGTGACAAACATCATCCGATTCACATGAAATTTACCATGTGTGATCTAGGTCATTGTGCTCGTCAGAGTTCCGGTTTCATTGTGCCTGGCCTCGTCGGTTGGCGTCCCGCGCGTACCCCAGACGCGCGTAGAGGTGCTCGGGCCCGTTCATCGCTGCTTGCAGCTTTAATTATTATTAGGGCCCGAGCACCGACGAAGTCGGGTCCGAGGACCCTATTGAAACTGTAAGGATTATTAGGGCCCGAGCACCGACGAAGTCGGGTCCGAGGACCCTATTGAAACTGTAATGTTTATTATTATTATTATTATTTTTCTCTCAAATGAATCGCGTTTTTGAGGCCCTTGCCATGCTGGAAAAGTTGTTAAACTTGGCACAATTGTCAGAGGCGGTGAAAAATTTGATATTTTAAGGGTCTCGGATTCGGGTGTTGCAAAATGGCTCACTAGCGCCCCCTAGAAAATTGGAAAAATTGAGCCCCTCGCTCCGGTTTCACCTACATGTATGAAATTTGGCAGACAGATGTAACATGTTGTGACGCACAAAAAAGCCTCTCGGAGGTATGGCCAAAACTCAACAGGAAGTCAGCCATATTGGATTTTATATGCGATTTTGCCCATTTTTTGCGTTTTATAGGCCGTGTACTTTAACGAACTCCTCCTGCATATTTCATCAGATCGACTTGAAATTTGGTCAAGACCATCTTAAGACCTTAAGGATGAAAAGTTATTCAATTGGTGAGTTTTCACTGAACAATCTGACCGTGGCGTGGCGGCGAAATAGCGCCTTTCGCCAAAAAACAGGAAGTTGCTGTAACTTTGGCATACCTTTTCCAATCTGCTCTAAATTTCACATGTATGATAAGGGTCCTGGCTTGATGACATCCACATGCAAATTGTGACTCTCAGTCATAGCGCCACCTAGTGATAACAGGAAATGTCATGTTGTACACGTTGATGTACATCTCCTCAGAAATTAATCACATCTTTACCAAATTAGGTGAGAAAAGCCTTAAGACCTTGATGATGCTTCCTTTCGAAAATTGTGAGATTTCATCAAATGGCGTCGCCGTGGTGGTATGGCGAATTTCGATGAGTCGCCATGAAAAAACAAACCGCTGTAACTCAACTCCAGATGGTCAGATCTTATCCATATTAATAACATTTGATGAGAGTCCCGGTTTGAAGACACCTACAGTCTAATTTTTAATGATACTCATAGCGCCACCTAGTGGCAACAGGAAGTTACTGACGCCATATTTTGGTATACTACTGCTAGCAGGTTAACCAGATCCATCTCAAATTTGGTCACAACAATGGTAAGACCTTCATGATGCCAGACAGCGAAGGTTTTGTATTTTCGTGAAATGCCGTTGCCATGGCGACGTATTGTTCGCCATGAAACAGGAAGTTGCTTTTGAGGTGCTAGGATTGCTTAAAAACAAACGAAACTTGGCACATTCATTAACAGCGCTAAAATATGTTAACAGATATGGTTTTTGTGCTTGTGTGTGGCAAGGGGGCTCAATAGCGCCCCCTACAAAATTTCAACAAAGCAGCCCTCGCGGTACGTTTCACCTAGATGTTCGAGATTTGGTAGGCACATGTATCACCCGTAGACTTAACAAAAAGTCTCTTGGTGCCATGCTCTAAACCCAACAGGAAGTCGGCCATCTTGATTTTTGTGTGAATATTTTGTATATTTTTGGCCATTTCCAGGCTTTGTACTTTAACGAACTGCTTCTAGAGACCTAACCCGATCAACTTCAGATTTGGTCAGTACAATCTGAAGACCTTTTTGATGAAAATTTATTCAAATCGTGAGGTTTTTTGAAACGACGTTGACGTGGCGTGGCGAAGAATTTGCATGACTCGCCATTGAAAGACAAAATGTTGTAACTCGACTGTACTTTTTCCAATCTGCCCCAAATTTGAAATACCACATAGTAGTCCAGATCTGAGGACATCTACATGGCAATATTGACTCATAGTCATAGCGCCACCTACTGGCAACAGGAAGTCAGCGTTACGTGACAAACATCATCCGATTCACATGAAATTTACATTGTGTGATCTACATCATTGTGCCCGTCAGAGTTCCGGTTTCATTGTGCCCGGCCGCGTCGGTTGGCGTCCCGCCCGTACCCCAGACGCGCGTAGAGGTGCTCGGGCCCGTTCATCGCTGCTTGCAGCTTTAATTCTTTTTCTTTTTCTCTCAAATGAATCGCCTTTTTGAGGCCTTTGCCATGCTCAAAAAGTTGTTAAACTTGGCACACATATCAGAGGCGGTGAAAAATTTAATATTTTAAGAGACTCGGGCTCGGCTGTTGCAAAATGGCTCGCTAGCGTCCCCTAGAAAAATGAAAAAACTGATATCCGTTCTCCGATTTCACCTACAAGTATGAAATTTGGCAGACAGATGTATCATGTGGAGACGCACAAAAAAGCCTCTTGGAGGTATGCCCAAAATTCAACAGGAAGTCAGCCATATTGGATTTAATATGCGATTTTCGCCCATTTTTGCGTTTTATAGGGCGTGTACTTTAACGAACTCCTCCTGCAGATTACATCAGATCGACTTGAAATTTGGTCAGGACCATCTTAAGACCTTAAAGATGAAAAGTTATTCAAATTGTGAGTTTTCACTGAACGATCTGACCGTGGCGTGGCGGCGAAAAAGCGCCTTTCGCCAAAAAACAGGAAGTTGTTGTAACTTTGGCATACATTTTCCAATCTGCTCTAAATTTCTCATGTGTGATAAGGGTCCTGGCCTGATGACATCCACATGCAAATTTTGGCTTTTAGTCATAGCGCCACCTATTGGTAACAGGAAATCTCATGTTGTACACGTTGATGTCCTCTGCCTCAGAAATTAATCACATCTATCTCAAACTAGGTGAGAAAAGCCTTAAGACCTTGATGATGCTTCGTTTCGAAAACTGTGAGTTTTCATAGAATGGCGGCGCCGTTGTGGTATGGCGAATTTCGATGAGACGCCATGAACAAACAAACCGCTGTAACTCGACTCCAGATGGTCAGATCTTATCAAAATTAATAACATTTGATGAGCGTCCTGGCCTGAAGACATCTACAGTCTAATTTTCAATCATACTCATAGCGCCACCTGTTGGCAACAGGACATAACTGTCGTGATATTTTGGTGTACTACTCTTATCAGGTTAACCAGATCCACCTCAAATTTGTTCACAACAATGGTAAGACCTTCATGATGCCAGACAGCGAAGGTTTTGAATTTTCGTGAAATGCCGTTGCCGTGGCAACGTATTGTTCGCCATCAATAAGGAAGTTGTTTTTGAGGTGCTAGGATTGCTTTAAAACAAACGAAACTTGGCACACTCATTAACGGTGCTAAAATATGTTAATAGATATGGTTTTTGTGCTTGTGTGTGGCAAGGGGGCTCAATAGCGCCCCCTACAAAACTTCAACAAAGCAGCCCTCGCGGTACGTTTGACCTAGATGTTTGAGATTTGGTAGGCACATGTATCATCCGTAGACTTAAAAAAAAGTCTCTTGGTGCCATGCTCTAAACCCAACAGGAAGTCGGCCATCTTGATTTTTGTTTGAATTCTTCGTATATTTTTGGCCATTTCCAGGCTTTGTACTTTAACGAACTCCTCCTACAGACTTAACCCGATCAACTTCAGATTTGGTCAGTACAATCTGAAGACCTTTGTGATGAAAAGTTATTCAAATGGTGAGTTTTCACTGAACGACCTGACCGTGGCGTGGCGGCCATTTTGGGCCATTCGCCATGAAACAGGAAGTTGTTGTAACAAATCTGTACATAATCCGATCTGCCCCAAATTTCTCAGGCATGATGAGGGTCCAGTCCTGAAGACATATACATGTCCATATTGACTCATGGCCACGCCCCAATACGTTAGCCACGCCCCCTTTCATAAGTCATGAACCGTTTGTCGTAGAATCTCGTGGGTGGTATCATATCACTCAGCAGCGAGTTCATGTTTCATTGGTGAAGGTTCTCCCAGCCCCCTACACATAAGCCCCGCCCCCTTGACTAACTAATGAAGCGTTTGTCGTAGACTCTTGTGAGAGGTGTCATATCACTCAGCAGACAGTGCCTGTTAAGTTGTTGAAGGTGATCCCCGCCCCCTACACATTAGCCCCACCCTCTTTCATAACTCCGTTTGTTATAGAGTCTTCTGGCAGACGTCGTTGAGCTCGTTGGAGTTCCGGTTTCCTTGTGCCCGTCCGCGTCAGTCGGCGTCCCGCCAGTACCCCCGACGCGCGGAGAGGTGCTCGGGCCCGTTCATCGCTGCTTGCAGCTTTAATTATTATTATTATTTTTCTCTCAAATGAATCGCGTTTTTGAGGCCTTTGCCATGCTCGAAAAGTTGTTAAATTTGGCAGACTTGTCAGACTCGGTGAAAAATTTGATATTTTAAGGGTCTCGGATTCGGGTGTTGCAAAATGGCTCTCTAGCGCCCCCTAGAAAATTGGCAAACTTGAGCCCCTCGCTCCGGTTTCACCTACAAGTATGACATTTGGCACACAGATGTAACATGTTGAGACGCACAAAAAAGCCTCTTGGAGGTATGCCCAAAATTCAACAGGAAGTCAGCCATATTGGATTTAATATGCAATTTTGCCCATTTTTTGCGTTTTATAGGCCGTGTACTTTAACGAACTCCTCCTCCAGATTTCATCAGATTGACCTGAAATTTGGTCAGGACCATCTTAAGACCTTAAGGATGAAAAGTTATTCAATTGGTGAGTTTTCACTGAACGACCTGACCGTGGCGTGGCGGCGAAAAAGCGCCTTTCGCCAAAAAACAGGAAGTTGCTGTAACTTTGGCATACCTTTTCCAATCTGCTCTAAATGTCACATGTATGATAAGGGTCCTGGCCTGATGACATCCACATGCAAATTTTGACTCTCAGTCATAGCGCCACCTAGTGGTAACAGGAAATGTCATGTTGTACATGTTGATGTACATCTCCTCAGAAATTAATCACATCTTTACCAAATTAGGTGAGAAAAGCCTTAAGACCTTGATGATGCTTCCTTTCGAAAATTGTGAGTTTTCATCGAATGGCGGCGGCGTGGTGGTATGGCGAATTTCGATGAGTCGCCATGAACAAACAAACCGCTGTAACTCGACTCCAGATGGTCAGATCTTATCCAAATTAATAACATTTGATGAGCGTCCCGGCTTGAAGATATCTACAGTCTAATTTTCAATCATACTCATAGCGCCACCTGGTGGCAGCAGGACGTAACTGTCGCGATATTTTGGTGTACTACTCTTAGCAGGTTAACCAGATCAACCTCAAATTTGGTCACAACAATGGTAAGACCTTCGTGATACCAGACAGTGAAGGTTTTGAATTTTCGTGAAATGCCGTTGCCGTGGCGACGTATTGTTCGCCATGAAACAGGAAGTTGCTTTTGAGGTGCTAGGATTGCTTAAAAACAAACGAAACTTGGCACACTCATTAACGGCGCTAAAATATGTTAACAGATATGGTTTTGGTGCTTGTGTGTGGCAAGGGGGCTCAATAGCGCCCCCTACAAAATTTCAACAAAGCAGCCCTCGCGGTACGTTTGGCCTAGATGTTCGAGATTTGGTAGGCACATGTATCACTCGTAGACTTAAAAAAAAGTCTCTTGGTGCCGAGCTCTAAACCCAACAGGAAGTCAGCCATCTTGATTTTTGTGTGAATTTTTCGTATATTTTTGGCCATTTCCAGGCTTTGTACTTTAACGAACTCCTCCTACAGACTTAACCCGATCAACTTCAGATTTGGTCAGTACAATCTGAAGACCTTTGTGATGAAAAGTTATTCAAATCGTGAGGTTTTTTGAAACGACGTTGTCGCGGCGTGGCGGAGAATTTGCATGACTCGCCATTGAAAGACAAAATGTTGTAACTCGACAGTATTTGGTCCAATCTGCCCCAAACTTGACCTACCAAATAGTAGTCCGGACCTGAGGACATCTACATGTTAATATTGACTCATAGTCATAGCGCCACCTACTGGCAACAGGAAGTCAGCGTTACGTGACAGACATCATCCGATTCACATGAAATTTACATTGTGTGATCCACACTTAATAAAAAGCAACATAATGAATTTTTAGCTCTTGTTCTCTAGCGCCACATAGTGGACACAGGAAGTGGTGAAAAACTTGCAATACGACATTTCCTGTGCCACTCAATCCACGCAGGAAATAACGTCTAACTTGTGCGTGCAGTGTCCGATGGTCACTGAAATGTACGGGTTTGTCGACGGGGTCCCGCTAGTACCCACGACGTGCGTGAAGGTGCTCGGGCCCGTTCATCGCTGCTTGCAGCTTTAATTAGGGCCCGAGCACCGACGAAGTCGGGTCCGAGGACCCTATTGAAACTGTAAGGTTTATTATTAGGGCCCGAGCACCGACGAAGTCGGGTCCGAGGACCCTATTGAAACTGTAAGGATTATTCTTTTTCTTTTTCTCTCAAATGAATCGCCTTTTTGAGGCCTTTGCCATGCTCAAAAAGTTGTTAAACTTGGCACACATATCAGAGGCGGTGAAAAATTTAATATTTTAAGAGACTCGGGCTCGGCTGTTGCAAAATGGCTCGCTAGCGCCCCCTAGAAAAATGAAAAAACTGATATCCGTTCTCCGATTTCACCTACAAGTATGAAATTTGGCAGACAGATGTATCATGTGGAGACGCACAAAAAAGCCTCTTGGAGGTATGCCCAAAATTCAACAGGAAGTCAGCCATATTGGATTTAATATGCGATTTTCGCCCATTTTTGCGTTTTATAGGGCGTGTACTTTAACGAACTCCTCCTGCAGATTACATCAGATCGACTTGAAATTTGGTCAGGACCATCTTAAGACCTTAAAGATGAAAAGTTATTCAAATTGTGAGTTTTCACTGAACGATCTGACCGTGGCGTGGCGGCGAAAAAGCGCCTTTCGCCAAAAAACAGGAAGTTGTTGTAACTTTGGCATACATTTTCCAATCTGCTCTAAATTTCTCATGTGTGATAAGGGTCCTGGTCTGATGACATCCACATGCAAATTTTGGCTTGCAGTCATAGCGCCACCTATTGGTAACAGGAAATCTCATGTTGTACACGTTGATGTCCTCTGCCTCAGAAATTAATCACATCTATCTCAAACTAGGTGAGAAAAGCCTTAAGACCTTGATGATGCTTCCTTTCGAAAACTGTGAGTTTTCATCGAATGGCGGCGCCGTGGTGGTATGGCGAATTTCGATGAGACGCCATGAACAAACAAACCGCTGTAACTCGACTCCAGATGGTCAGATCTTATCAAAATTAATAATATTTGATGAGCGTCCTGGCCTGAAGACATCTACAGTCTAATTTTCAATCATACTCATAGCGCCACCTGTTGGCAACAGGACATAACTGTCGTAATATTTTGGTGTACTACTCTTATCAGGTTAACCAGATCCACCTCAAATTTGTTCACAACAATGGTAAGACCTTCATGATGCCAGACAGCGAAGGTTTTGAATTTTCGTGAAATGCCGTTGCCGTGGCAACGTATTGTTCGCCATCAATAAGGAAGTTGTTTTTGAGGTGCTAGGATTGCTTTAAAACAAACGAAACTTGGCACACTCATTAACGGTGCTAAAATATGTTAATAGATATGGTTTTTGTGCTTGTGTGTGGCAAGGGGGCTCAATAGCGCCCCCTACAAAACTTCAACAAAGCAGCCCTCGCGGTACGTTTGACCTAGATGTTTGAGATTTGGTAGGCACATGTATCATCCGTAGACTTAAAAAAAAGTCTCTTGGTGCCATGCTCTAAACCCAACAGGAAGTCGGCCATCTTGATTTTTGTTTGAATTCTTCGTATATTTTTGGCCATTTCCAGGCTTTGTACTTTAACGAACTCCTCCTACAGACTTAACCCGATCAACTTCAGATTTGGTCAGTACAATCTGAAGACCTTTGTGATGAAAAGTTATTCAAATGGTTAGTTTTCACTGAACGACCTGACCGTGGCGTGGCGGCCATTTTGGGCCATTCGCCATGAAACAGGAAGTTGTTGTAACAAATCTGTACATAATCCGATCTGCCCCAAATTTCTCAGGCATGATGAGGGTCCAGTCCTGAAGACATATACATGTCCATATTGACTCATGGCCACACCCCAATACGTTAGCCACGCCCCCTTTCATAACTCATGAACCGTTTGTCGTAGAATCTCGTGGGTGGTATCATATCACTCAGCAGAGAGTTCATGTTTCATTGGTGAAGGTTCTCCCAGCCCCCTACACATAAGCCCCGCCCCCTTGACTAACTAATGAAGCGTTTGTCGTAGACTCTTGTGAGAGGTGTCATATCACTCAGCAGACAGTGCCTGTTAAGTTGTTGAAGGTGATCCCCGCCCCCTACACATTAGCCCCACCCTCTTTCATAACTCCGTTTGTTATAGAGTCTTGTGGCAGACGTCGTTGAGCTCGTTGGAGTTCCGGTTTCCTTGGGCCCGGCCGCGTCAGTCGGCGTCCCGCCAGTACCCCCGACGCGCGGAGAGGTGCTCGGGCCCGTTCATCGCTGCTTGCAGCTTTAATTAGGGCCCGAGCACCGACGAAGTCGGGTCCGAGGACCCTATTGAAACTGTAAGGATTATTCTTTTTCTTTTTCTCTCAAATGAATCGCCTTTTTGAGGCCTTTGCCATGCTCAAAAAGTTGTTAAACTTGGCACACATATCAGAGGCGGTGAAAAATTTAATATTTTAAGAGACTCGGGCTCGGCTGTTGCAAAATGGCTCGCTAGCGCCCCCTAGAAAAATGAAAAAACTGATATCCGTTCTCCGATTTCACCTACAAGTATGAAATTTGGCAGACAGATGTATCATGTGGAGACGCACAAAAAAGCCTCTTGGAGGTATGCCCAAAATTCAACAGGAAGTCAGCCATATTGGATTTAATATGCGATTTTCGCCCATTTTTGCGTTTTATAGGGCGTGTACTTTAACGAACTCCTCCTGCAGATTACATCAGATCGACTTGAAATTTGGTCAGGACCATCTTAAGACCTTAAAGATGAAAAGTTATTCAAATTGTGAGTTTTCACTGAACGATCTGACCGTGGCGTGGCGGCGAAAAAGCGCCTTTCGCCAAAAAACAGGAAGTTGTTGTAACTTTGGCATACATTTTCCAATCTGCTCTAAATTTCTCATGTGTGATAAGGGTCCTGGTCTGATGACATCCACATGCAAATTTTGGCTTGCAGTCATAGCGCCACCTATTGGTAACAGGAAATCTCATGTTGTACACGTTGATGTCCTCTGCCTCAGAAATTAATCACATCTATCTCAAACTAGGTGAGAAAAGCCTTAAGACCTTGATGATGCTTCCTTTCGAAAACTGTGAGTTTTCATCGAATGGCGGCGCCGTGGTGGTATGGCGAATTTCGATGAGACGCCATGAACAAACAAACCGCTGTAACTCGACTCCAGATGGTCAGATCTTATCAAAATTAATAACCTTTGATGAGCGTCCTGGCCTGAAGACATCTACAGTCTAATTTTCAATCATACTCATAGCGCCACCTGTTGGCAACAGGACATAACTGTCGTAATATTTTGGTGTACTACTCTTATCAGGTTAACCAGATCCACCTCAAATTTGTTCACAACAATGGTAAGACCTTCATGATGCCAGACAGCGAAGGTTTTGAATTTTCGTGAAATGCCGTTGCCGTGGCAACGTATTGTTCGCCATCAATAAGGAAGTTGTTTTTGAGGTGCTAGGATTGCTTTAAAACAAACGAAACTTGGCACACTCATTAACGGTGCTAAAATATGTTAATAGATATGGTTTTTGTGCTTGTGTGTGGCAAGGGGGCTCAATAGCGCCCCCTACAAAACTTCAACAAAGCAGCCCTCGCGGTACGTTTGACCTAGATGTTTGAGATTTGGTAGGCACATGTATCATCCGTAGACTTAAAAAAAAGTCTCTTGGTGCCATGCTCTAAACCCAACAGGAAGTCGGCCATCTTGATTTTTGTTTGAATTCTTCGTATATTTTTGGCCATTTCCAGGCTTTGTACTTTAACGAACTCCTCCTACAGACTTAACCCGATCAACTTCAGATTTGGTCAGTACAATCTGAAGACCTTTGTGATGAAAAGTTATTCAAATGGTTAGTTTTCACTGAACGACCTGACCGTGGCGTGGCGGCCATTTTGGGCCATTCGCCATGAAACAGGAAGTTGTTGTAACAAATCTGTACATAATCCGATCTGCCCCAAATTTCTCAGGCATGATGAGGGTCCAGTCCTGAAGACATATACATGTCCATATTGACTCATGGCCACACCCCAATACGTTAGCCACGCCCCCTTTCATAACTCATGAACCGTTTGTCGTAGAATCTCGTGGGTGGTATCATATCACTCAGCAGAGAGTTCATGTTTCATTGGTGAAGGTTCTCCCAGCCCCCTACACATAAGCCCCGCCCCCTTGACTAACTAATGAAGCGTTTGTCGTAGACTCTTGTGAGAGGTGTCATATCACTCAGCAGACAGTGCCTGTTAAGTTGTTGAAGGTGATCCCCGCCCCCTACACATTAGCCCCACCCTCTTTCATAACTCCGTTTGTTATAGAGTCTTGTGGCAGACGTCGTTGAGCTCGTTGGAGTTCCGGTTTCCTTGTGCCCGGCCGCGTCAGTCGGCGTCCCGCCAGTACCCCCGACGCGCGGAGAGGTGCTCGGGCCCGTTCATCGCTGCTTGCAGCTTTAATTAGGGCCCGAGCACCGACGAAGTCGGGTCCGAGGACCCTATTGAAACTGTAAGGATTATTCTTTTTCTTTTTCTCTCAAATGAATCGCCTTTTTGAGGACTTTGCCATGCTCAAAAAGTTGTTAAACTTGGCACACATATCAGAGGCGGTGAAAAATTTAATATTTTAAGAGACTTGGGCTCGGCTGTTGCAAAATGGCTCGCTAGCGCCCCCTAGAAAAATGAAAAACTTGAGCCCCTCGCTCCGGTTTCACCTACAAGTATGAAATTTGGCACACAGATGTAACATGTTGAGACGCACAAAAAAGCCTCTTGGAGGTATGGCCAAAACTCAACAGGAAGTCAGCCATATTGGATTTTATATGCGATTTTGCCCATTTTTTGCGTTTTATAGGCCGTGTACTTTAACGAACTCCTCCTCCAGATTTCATCAGATCGACTTGAAATTTGGTCAGGACCATCTTAAGACCTTAAGGATGAAAAGTTATTCAATTGGTGAGTTTTCATTGAACCATCTGACCGTGGCGTGGCGGCGAAAAAGCGCCTTTCGCCAAAAAACAGGAAGTTGCTGTAACTTTGGCATACCTTTTCCAATCTGCTCTAAATGTCACATGTATGATAAGGGTCCTGGCCTGATGACATCCACATGCAAATTTTGACTCTCAGTCATAGCGCCACCTAGTGGTAACAGGAAATGTCATGTTGTACACGTTGATGTACATCTCCTCAGAAATTAATCACATCTTTACCAAATTAGGTGAGAAAAGCCTTAAGACCTTGATGATGCTTCCTTTCGAAAATTGTGAGTTTTCATCAAATGGCGGCACCGTGGTGATATGGCGAATTTCGATGAGTCGCCATGAAAAAACAAACCGCTGTAACTCAACTCCAGATGGTCAGATCTTATCCAAATTAATAACATTTGATGATCGTCCCGGCCTGAAGACATCTACAGTCTAATTTTCAATCATACTCATAGCGCCACCTAGTGGCAGCAGGAAGTTACTGTCGCCATATTTTGGTGTACTACTGTTAGCAGGTTAACCAGATCCACCTCAAATTTGGTCACAACAATGGTAAGACCTTCATGATGCCAGACAGCGAAGGTTTTGTATTTTCGTGAAATGCCGTTGCCGTGGCGACGTATTGTTCGCCATGAAACAGGAAGTTGCTTTTGAGGTGCTAGGATTGCTTAAAAACAAACGAAAATTGGCACACTCATTAACGGCGCTAAAATATGTTAACAGATATGTTTTTGGTGCTTGTGTGTGGCAAGGGGGCTCAATAGCGCCCCCTACAAAATTTCAACAAAGCAGCCCTCGCGGTACGTTTGACCTAGATGTTCGAGATTTGGTAGGCACATGTATCACCCGTAGACTTAAAAAAAAGTCTCTTGGTGCCATGCTCTAAACCCAACAGGAAGTCGGTCATCTTGATTTTTGTGTGAATTTTTTCGTATATTTTTGGCTATTTCCAGGCTTTGTACTTTAACGAACTGCTCCTAGAGACTTAACCCGATCAACTTCAGATTTGGTCAGTACAATCTGAAGACCTTTGTGATGAAAAGTTATTCAAATCGTGAGGTTTTTTGAAACGACGTTGACGTGGCGTGGCGGAGAATTTGCATGACTCGCCATTGAAAGACAAAATGTTGTAACTCGACTGTACTTTTTCCAATCTGCCCCAAACTTGAACTACCACATAGTAGTCCAGATCTGAGGACATCTACATGGCAATATTGACTCAGAGTCATAGCGCCACCTTTTGGCAAAAGGAAGTCAGCGTTACGTGACAAACATCATCCGATTCACATGAAATTTACATTGTGTGATCTACGTCATTGCGCTCGTCAGAGTTCCGGTATCATTGTGCCCGGCCGCGTCGGTTGGCGTCCCGCAAGTACCCCCGACGCGCGGAGAGGTGCTCGGGCCCGTTCATCGCTGCTTGCAGCTTTAATTATTAGGGCCCGAGCACCGACGAAGTCGGGTCCGAGGACCCTATTGAAACTGTAGTGTTTCTTTTTCTTTTTCTTTTTCTTTTTCTTTTTCTTTTTCTTTTTCTCTCAAATGAATCGCGTTTTTGAGGCCTTTGCCATGCTGGAAAAGTTGTTAAACTTGGCACACTTATCAGACGCGGTGAAAAATTTGATATTTTAAGGGTCTCAGATTCGGGTTTTGCAAAATGGCTCTCTAGCGCCCCCTAGAAAATTGGAAAAATTGATATCCGTTCTCCGGTTTTACCTACAAGTATGAAATTTGGCAGACAGATGTATCATGTGGAGACGCACAAAAAAGCCTCTTGGAGGTATGCCCAAAATTCAACAGGAAGTCAGCCATATTGGATTTAATATGTGATTTTCGCCCATTTTTTGCGTTTTATAGGCCGTGTACTTTAACGAACTCCTCCTGCAGATTACATCAGATCGACTTGAAATTTGGTCAGGACCATCTTAAGACCTTAACGATGAAAAGTTATTCAAATGGTGAGTTTTCACTGAACGATCTGACCGTGGCGTGGCGGCGAAAAAGCGCCTTTCGCCAAAAAACAGGAAGTTGTTATAACTTTGGCATACATTTTCCAATCTGCTCTAAATTTCACATGTATGATAAGGGTCCTTGCCTGATGACCGCAACATGCAAATTTTGGCTCGCAGTCATAGCGCCCCCTAGTGGTAACAGGAAATGTCATGTTGTACACGTTGATGTACTCTGCCTCAGAAATTAATCACATCTATCTCAAATTAGGTGAGAAAAGCCTTAAGACCTTGATGATGCTTCCTTTCGAAAATTGTGAGTTTTCATCAAATGGCGGCGGCGTGGTGGTATGGCGAATTTCGATGAGTCGCCATGAACAAACAAACCGCTGTAACTCGACTCCAGATGGTCAGATCTTATCCAAATTAATAACATTTGATGAGTGTCCCGGCTTGAAGATATCTACAGTCTAATTTTCAATCATACTCATAGCGCCACCTGGTGGCAGCAGGACGTAACTGTCGCGATATTTTGGTGTACTACTCTTAGCAGGTTAACCAGATAAACCTCAAATTTGGTCACATTAATGGTAAGACCTTCATGATACCAGACAGCGAAGGTTTTGAATTTTCGTGAAATGCCGTTGCCGTGGCGACGTATTCTTAGCCATGAAACAGGAAGTTGCTTTTGAGGTGCTGGGATTGCTTAAAAACAAACGAAACTTGGCACACTCATTAACGGCGATAAAATATGTTAACAAATATGTTTTTTGTGCTTGTGTGTGGCAAGGGGGCTCAATAGCGCCCCCTACAAAATTTCAACAAAGCAGCCCTCGCGGTACGTTTGGCCTAGATGATCGAGATTTGGTAGGCACATGTATCACTCGTAGACTTAAAAAAAAGTCTCTTTGTGCCGAGCTCTAAACCCAACAGGAAGTCGGCCATCTTGATTTTTGTGTGAATTTTTCGTATATTTTTGGCCATTTCCAGGCTTTGTACTTTAACGAACTCCTCCTACAGACTTAACCCGATCAACTTCAGATTTGGTCAGTACAATCTGAAGACCTTTGTGATGAAAAATGATTCAAATCGTGAGGTTTTTTGAAACGACGTTGTCGTGGCGTGGCGGAGAATTTGCATGACTCGCCATTGAAAGACAAAATGTTGTAACTCGACTGTATTTGGTCCAATCTGCCCCAAACTTGACCTACCAAATAGTAGTCCGGACCTGAGGACATCTACATGTTAATATTGACTCATAGTCATAGTGCCACCTACTGGCAACAGGAAGTCAGCGTTACGTGACAGACATCATCCGATTCACATGAAATTTAAATTGTGTGATCCACACTTAATAAAAAGCAACATAATGAATTTTTAGCTCTTGTTCTCTAGCGCCACATAGTGGACACAGGAAGTGGTGAAAAACTTGCAATACAACATTTCCTGTGCCACTCAATCCACGCAGGAAATAACGTCTAACTTGTGCGTGCAGTGTCCGATGGTCACTGAAATGTACGGGTTTGTCGACGGGGTCCCGCCAGTACCCACGACGTGCGTGAAGGTGCTCGGGCCCGTTCATCGCTGCTTGCAGCTTTAATTATTATTCTTTTTCTCTCAAATGAATCGCCTTTTTGAGGCCTTTGCCATGCTGGAAAAGTTGTTAAACTTGGCACACTTATCAGAAGCGGTGAAAAATTTGATATTTTAAGGGTCTCGGATTCGGGTGTTGCAAAATGGCTCGCTAGCGCCCCCTAGAAAATTGGCAAACTTGAGCCCCTCGCTCCGGTTTCACCTACAAGTATGAAATTTGGCACACAGATGTAACATGTTGAGACGCACAAAAAAGCCTCTTGGAGGTATGGCCAAAACTCAACAGGAAGTCAGCCATATTGGATTTTATATGCGATTTTGCCCATTTTTTGCGTTTTATAGGCCGTGTACTTTAACGAACTTCTCCTCCAGATTTCATCAGATCGACTTGAAATTTGGTCAGGACCATCTTAAGACCTTAAGGATGAAAAGTTATTCAATTGGTGAGTTTTCATTGAACAATCTGACCGTGGCGTGGCGGCGAAAAAGCGCCTTTCGCCAAAAAACAGGAAGTTGCTGTAACTTTGGCATACCTTTTCCAATCTGCTCTAAATGTCACATGTATGATAAGGGTCCTGGTCTGATGACATCCACATGCAAATTTTGACTCTCAGTCATAGCGCCACCTAGTGGTAACAGGAAATGTCATGTTGTACACGTTGATGTACATCTCCTCAGAAATTAATCACATCTTTACCAAATTAGGTGAGAAAAGCCTTAAGACCTTGATGATGCTTCCTTTCGAAAATTGTGAGTTTTCATCAAATGGCGGCACCGTGGTGATATGGCGAATTTCGATGAGTCGCCATGAAAAAACAAACCGCTGTAACTCAACTCCAGATGGTCAGATCTTATCCAAATTAATAACATTTGATGATCGTCCCGGCCTGAAGACATCTACAGTCTAATTTTCAATCATACTCATAGCGCCACCTAGTGGCAACAGGAAGTTACTGTCGCCATATTTTGGTGTACTACTGTTAGCAGGTTAACCAGATCCACCTCAAATTTGGTCACAACAATGGTAAGACCTTCATGATGCCAGACAGCGAAGGTTTTGTATTTTCGTGAAATGCCGTTGCCGTGGCGACGTATTGTTCGCCATGAAACAGGAAGTTGCTTTTGAGGTGCTAGGATTGCTTAAAAACAAACGAAACTTGGCACACTCATTAACGGCGCTAAAATATGTTAACAGATATGGTTTTGGTGCTTGTGTGTGGCAAGGGGGCTCAATAGCGCCCCCTACAAAATTTCAACAAAGCAGCCCTCGCGGTACGTTTGGCCTGGATATTCAAGATTTGGTAGGCACATGTATCACCCGTAGACTTAACAAAAAGTCTCTTGGTGCCATGCTCTAAACCCAACAGGAAGTCGGCCATCTTGATTTTTGTGTGAATTTTTCGTATATTTTTGGCCATTTCCAGGCTTTGTACTTTAACGAACTCCTCCTACAGACTTAACCCGATCAACTTCAGATTTGGTCAGTACAATCTGAAGACCTTTGTGATGAAAAGTTATTCAAATCGTGAGGTTTGTTGAAACGACGTTGACTTGGCGTGGCGGAGAATTTGCATGACTCGCCATTGAAAGACAAAATGTTGTAACTCGACTGTACTTGGTCCAATCTGCCCCAAACTTGACCTACCACATAGTAGTCCAGATCTGAGGACATCTACATGGCAATATTGACTCATAGTCATAGCGCCACCTACTGGCAACAGGAAGTCAGCGTTACGTGACAAATATCATCCGATTCACATGAAATTTACATTGTGTGATCTACGTCATTGTGCCCGTCAGAGTTCCGGTTTCATTGTGCCCGGCCGCGTCGGTTGGCGTCCCGCCCGTATCCCAGACGCGCGTAGAGGTGCTCGGGCCCGTTCATCGCTGCTTGCAGCTTTAATTATTATTATTATTCTTTTTCTTTTTCTTCTCTCAAATGAATCGCCTTTTTGAGGCCCTTGCCATGCTGGAAAAGTTGTTAAACTTGGCAGACTTGTCAGACTCGGTGAAAAATTTGATATTTTAAGGGTTTCGGATTCGGGTGTTGAGAAATGGCTCGCTAGCGCCCCCTAGAAAATTGGAAAAGTTGAGCCCCTCCCTCCGGTTTCACCTACATGTATGAAATTTGGCGGAGAGATGTAACATGTGGAGACGAACAAAAACGCCTCTTGAAGGTATGCCAAAAACTCAACAGGAAGTCAGCCATTTTGAATTTGATGTGCGAATTTCGCCCATTTTTGCCCGTTTTTGGCGTTTTATAGGCCGTGTACTTTAACGAACTCCTCCGACAGACTTCATCGGATCGACTTGTAATTTGGTCAGGACCATCTTAAGACCTTAAGGATGAAAAGTTATCAAAATGGTGAGTTTTCACTGAACGACCTGACCGTGGCGTGGCGGCCATTTTGGACCATTCGCCATGAAACAGGAAGTTGTTGTAACTACACTGTACATAATCCGATCTGCCCCAAATTTCTCAGACATGATGAGGGTCCAGTCCTGAAGACATATACATGTCCATATTGACTCATGGCCCCACCCCAATACGTTAGCCCCGCCCACTTTCATAAGTCATGAACCGATTGTCGTAGAGTCTTGTGGGAGGTGTCATATCACTCAGCAGAGAGTGCCTGATAAGTTGGTGAAGGTTAACCCCGCCCCCTACACATAAGCCCCGCCCCCTTGACTAACTAATGAAGCGTTTGTCGTAGACTCTTGTGAGAGGTGTCATATCACTCAGCAGAAAGTTCCTGATAAGTTGGTGAAGGTTAATCCCGCCCCCTACACATAAGCCCCGCCCCCTTGACTAACTAATGAAGCGTTTGTCGTAGGCTCTTGTGAGAGGTGTCATATCACTCAGCAGAGAGTGCCTGATTAGTTGGTGAAGGTTAACCCCGCCCCCTACACACAAGCCCCGTCCCCTTGACTAACTAATGAAGCGTTTGTCGTAGGCTCTTCTGAGAGGTGTCATATCACTCAGCAGAGAGTGCCTGATTAGTTGGTGAAGGTTAACCCCGCCCCCTACACACAAGCCCCGCCCCCTTGACTAACTAATGAAGCGTTTGTCGTAGACTCTTGTGAGAGGTGTCATACCACTCAGCAGAGAGTGCCTGATAAGTTGGTGAAGGTGATCCCTGCCCCCTACACATTAGCCCCGCCCCCTTTCATAACTCCGTTTGTCGTAGAGTCTTGTGGCTGAAGTCGTTGCGCTCGTCAGATTTCCGGTTTCATTGTGCCCGGCCGCGTCAGTTGGCGTCCCGCCAGTACCCCCGACGCGCGGAGAGGTGCTCGGGCCCGTTCATCGCTGCTTGCAGCTTTAATTATTATTATTATTATTATTTTTCTCTCAAATGAATCGCGTTTTTGAGGCCTTTGCCATGCTCGAAAAGTTGTTAAATTTGGCAGACTTGTCAGACTCGGTGAAAAATTTGATATTTTAAGGGTCTCGGATTCGGGTGTTGCAAAATGGCTCGCTAGCGCCCCCTAGAAATTTGGCAAACTTGAGCCCCTCGCTCCGGTTTCACCTACAAGTATGAAATTTGGCACACAGATGTAACATGTTGAGACGCACAAAAAAGCCTCTTGGAGGTATGGCCAAAACTCAACAGGAAGTCAGCCATATTGGATTTTATATGCGATTTTGCCCATTTTTTGCGTTTTATAGGCCGTGTACTTTAACGAACTTCTCCTCCAGATTTCATCAGATCGACTTGAAATTTGGTCAGGACCATCTTAAGACCTTAAGGATGAAAAGTTATTCAATTGGTGAGTTTTCATTGAACAATCTGACCGTGGCGTGGCGGCGAAAAAGCGCCTTTCGCCAAAAAACAGGAAGTTGCTGTAACTTTGGCATACCTTTTCCAATCTGCTCTAAATGTCACATGTATGATAAGGGTCCTCTCCTGATGACATCCACATGCAAATTTTGACTCTCAGTCATAGCGCCACCTAGTGGTAACAGGAAATGTCATGTTGTACACGTTGATGTACATCTCCTCAGAAATTAATCACATCTTTACCAAATTAGGTGAGAAAAGCCTTAAGACCTTGATGATGCTTCCTTTCGAAAATTGTGAGTTTTCATCAAATGGCGGCGTTGTGGTGGTATGGCGAATTTCGATGAGTCGCCATGAAAAAACAAACCGCTGTAACTCAACTCCAGATAATCAGATCTTATCCAAATTAATAACATTTGATGATCGTCCCGGCCTGAAGACATCTACAGTCTAATTTTCAATCATACTCATAGCGCCACCTAGTGGCAACAGGAAGTTACTGTCGCCATATTTTGGTGTACTACTGTTAGCAGGTTAACCAGATCCACCTCAAATTTGGTCACAACAATGGTAAGACCTTCATGACGCCAGACAGCGAAGGTTTTGTATTTTCGTGAAATGCCGTTGCCGTGGCGACGTATTGTTCGCCATGAAACAGGAAGTTGCTTTTGAGGTGCTAGGATTGCTTAAAAACTAACGAAACTTGGCACACTCATTAACAGCGCTAAAATATGTTAACAGATATGGTTTTGGTGCTTGTGTGTGGCAAGGGGGCTCAATAGCGCCCCCTACAAAATTTCAACAAAGCAGCCCTCGCGGTACGTTTCACCTAGATGTTCGAGATTTGGTAGGCACATGTATCAGCCATAGACTTAACAAAAAGTCTCTTGGTGCCATGCTCTAAACCCAACAGGAAGTCGGCCATCTTGATTTTTGTGTGAATTTTTCGTATATTTTTGGCCATTTCCAGGCTTTGTACTTTAACGAACTGCTCCTAGAGACCTAACCCGATCAACTTCAGATTTGGTCAGTACAATCTGAAGACCTTTGTGATGAAAAGTTATTCAAATCGTGAGGTTTTTTGAAACGACGTTGACGTGGCGTGGCGGAGAATTTGCATGACTCGCCATTGAAAGACAAAATGTTGTAACTCGACTGTACTTTTTCCAATCTGCCCCAAACTTGAAATACCACATAGTAGTCCAGATCTGAGGACATCTACATGGCAATATTGACTCATAGTCATAGCGCCACCTACTGGCAACAGGAAGTCAGCGTTACGTGACAAACATCATCCGATTCACATGAAATTTACATTGTGTGATCTACGTCATTGTGCTCGTCAGAGTTCCGGTTTCATTGTGCCTGGCCGCGTCGGTTGGCGTCCCGCGCGTACCCCAGACGCGCGGAGAGGTGCTCGGGCCCGTTCATCGCTGCTTGCAGCTTTAATTATTATTATTTTTCTCTCAAATGAATCGCGTTTTTGAGGCCTTTGCCATGCTCGAAAAGTTGTTAAATTTGGCAGACTTGTCGGAATCGGTGAAAAATTTGATATTTTAAGGGTCTCGGATTCGGGTGTTGCAAAATGGCTCGCTAGCGCCCCCTAGAAAATTGGCAAACTTGAGCCCCTCGCTCCGGTTTCACCTACAAGTATGAAATTTGGCACACAGATGTAACATGTTGAGACGCACAAAAAAGCCTCTTGGAGGTATGGCCAAAACTCAACAGGAAGTCAGCCATATTGGATTTTATATGCGATTTTGCCCATTTTTTGCGTTTTATAGGCCGTGTACTTTAACGAACTTCTCCTCCAGATTTCATCAGATCGACTTGAAATTTGGTCAGGACCATCTTAAGACCTTAAGGATGTAAAGTTATTCAATTGGTGAGTTTTCATTGAACAATCTGACCGTGGCGTGGCGGCGAAAAAGCGCCTTTCGCCAAAAAACAGGAAGTTGCTGTAACTTTGGCATACCTTTTCCAATCTGCTCTAAATGTCACATGTATGATAAGGGTCCTGGTCTGATGACATCCACATGCAAATTTTG
Source organism: Sebastolobus alascanus (assembly GCA_916701645.2). Classification (NCBI taxonomy): domain Eukaryota; kingdom Metazoa; phylum Chordata; class Actinopteri; order Perciformes; family Sebastidae; genus Sebastolobus; species Sebastolobus alascanus. The sequence continues at coordinate 5,334 of CAKAOJ020000854.1, read as the reverse complement.
ACTCTCAGTCATAGCGCCACCTAGTGGTAACAGGAAATGTCATGTTGTACACGTTGATGTACATCTCCTCAGAAATTAATCACATCTTTACCAAATTAGGTGAGAAAAGCCTTAAGACCTTGATGATGCTTCCTTTCGAAAATTGTGAGTTTTCGTCAAATGGCGGCACCGTGGTGATATGGCGAATTTCGATGAGTCGCCATGAAAAAACAAACCGCTGTAACTCAACTCCAGATGGTCAGATCTTATCCAAATTAATAACATTTGATGATCGTCCCGGCCTGAAGACATCTACAGTCTAATTTTCAATCATACTCATAGCGCCACCTAGTGGCAACAGGAAGTTACTGTCGCCATATTTTGGTGTACTACTGTTAGCAGGTTAACCAGATCCACCTCAAATTTGGTCACAACAATGGTAAGACCTTCATGACACCAGACAGCGAAGGTTTTGTATTTTCGTGAAATGCCGTTGCCGTGGCGACGTATTGTTCGCCATGAAACAGGAAGTTGCTTTTGAGGTGCTAGGATTGCTTAAAAACAAACAAAACTTGGCACACTCATTAACGGCGCTAAAATATGTTAACAGATATGGTTTTGGTGCTTGTGTGTGGCAAGGGGGCTCAATAGCGCCCCCTACAAAATTTCAACAAAGCAGCCCTCGCGGTACGTTTGACCTAGATGTTCGAGATTTGGTAGGCACATGTATCACCCGTAGACTTAAAAAAAGGTCTCTTGGTGCCATGCTCTAAACCCAACAGGAAGTCGGTCATCTTGATTTTTGTGTGAATTTTTCGTATATTTTTGGCCATTTCCAGGCTTTGTACTTTAACGAACTGCTCCTAGAGACCTAACCCGATCAACTTCAGATTTGGTCAGTACAATCTGAAGACCTTTGTGATGAAAAGTTATTCAAATCGTGAGGTTTTTTGAAACGACGTTGACGTGGCATGGCGGAGAATTTGCATGACTCGCCATTGAAAGACTAAATGTTGTAACTCGACTGTACTTTTTCCAATCTGCCCCAAACTTGAAATACCACATAGTAGTCCAGATCTGAGGACATCTACATGGCAATATTGACTCATAGTCATAGCGCCACCTACTGGCAACAGGAAGTCAGCATTACGTGACAAACATCATCCGATTCAGATGAAATTTACATTGTGTGATCTACGTCATTGTGCTCGTCAGAGTTCCGGTTTCATTGTGCCTGGCCGCGTCGGTTGGCGTCCCGCGTGTACCCCAGATGCGCGGAGAGGTGCTCGGGCCCGTTCATCGCTGCTTGCAGCTTTAATTCAGGATGTTATCTATTAAGACTTTTTTAAATCAAGTTTTAACGTCTTCTGGATCCAGTCTGATGACGTATATGATATGAGCATACTCTGCAACAAGGAATAAACTGGGACAAATTGGGAATGTTTTTATGTTTAAAAAACTGGGAAGTGTATGTCAATGTAGATGTCGACTCATTATAGATGTGATGTACATATAAGTCACTATAATATACTCATATCATATACGTCATCAGACTGAATCCAGTAGACGTTAAAACTGCCTCAAAAAAGTCTTAACATTCTGAATGTTTTTTAACGGAGTTGATAATGGGAACTACTAAAGGAGTGAGCCATCTCGCTTTCTTCTCATCTCTATTGACAGTACGGATCTGTAGTTACACTACCGGTCGTGTGTAGAAGGTAACCCGCAAATTTCAAAATCTGATCTGAGATCTGCAAATATTGAAAAAAGTCTCGCTGCCCGACGACCTATCCTAACCGTAACTATTCTAGATCGATGCTTAACCTTACCTATCTCGCGAGAGTTTCCCCAACTTGTGGGTTCCCTTCTGGACACTACTCCTTATACCGGACTGAAGTCAGGCTACAAAGCAGCGTGAAAGGTGCCCGGCGCCTCCTACTGTACCGGAGTGTTGGCCTACAACATAATGACTTCATGAATAGTTTATAATGTGATTAATAAATTATTTGTACTTAAATAAAGCCCTTCTTACCTTTGCTATATCCTCCATCTTCAACAACCCTACAATACTCACTAACTTACTATTATCCTATTATTACCTCTCTCCTACAATTCCCGCCAACACTTTCAACATATTTTTTTATTAATATTTGGAATATGATACGAAGAATATTTAATTTTCCATGTAAAAGACATATAAATAAGGAGCTTTTGCCAGTTAACACTAGATACTGATCGGTGTCTGTTGCTCTCCTGCATGGGATAAATAAAGAGCCAACATTTTGTCCTTGCACAAGATATTAATTATTTAGCTGCAATTCTACCAAACGTAACTTCTAAGATATCACTGTCACTTTGCTTTAACTCTCATCCTACCAACCTATTTAACATACAAAGACTACCGACTTGGGTCCCTGAGGACCCCAAGAATAAACTACTGTAAGAAACAACCATCATAAAATGTTAACTAATTTCTATATTAGTTCTGTAATTAATGCCATCTGAATAAAAACAAGATATTATTATTATTTTAAGAAAGTTACTTAATTTGCATATTGTGTAAAACGAGAATATAAGCACATGAAGAAATCTGTGTCTGATGCATCTTGTCTCCTTCACAATGACTGACAGAGTTCCCCTACCCCCCTGATAGTGTCATACATCTATTTTGACTGCATATGGTGCTTTTGACTTGGGTCCCCTTGGTCCGCAATACATTTGTCTTTTTAAAAAGCACTAATTAAAACAGAAACAATGATATGAAGTAATTAGGAAGAAATTGATTGACAAAGTCATGAAAAACTGGAATGATAGAATAAAGCAGCTGTGAGATATGATAAAAGGTAGACCCCTGGGGTCTGTGGGGACTTCAGTTAGTAGGATGAGAGTTACAGCAACTTCTACTCCAACATGAGCTAGTATCCAACAAAAATATATATCAATTATTAGTCACTAAATATATAGCACTCACGTACACTAATCTGATTAAAGAATCTGACAGGTCACAGTTGTAACTTTAATTTAACATAACATGCACCATTGGTACATTTTACTGTAACTGACTGAACCAAATCTCCTCCCAAATGTTAGGCTACTGGGAAAAAATGACCATGTTAATGGTGTCTTTGTTATTTTAGTAAGTGAATGTTATCTTGCCTCTCCCCTCCTTATGTTTATGTCTCTATTTTCAGAATGTCACTGTCAAAAATTATTGGCACGGCCACCAAGCCTTATGAAAGGCTGGCCCCACTGAAAATCAAGATCCTTGCCTTCAAGGACACAACCCATGTAAATCGATGGGACTTCAGTGAGGGGCGTGTCGTGCCAATATCGATGCACCAAAACAGAACGGCTGCCGTCTCTGACGGAAAGACGGTGAGCAGGTTAATTTTGTTTCAAGACCTAACAGGTGAAGTGGAGGAGGGGCGGAGATATGTGATTAAAAATTACGGGATGACACAAGGCGGTGTCCACAAGTCCACAGACTTGGAGGAGCAGGGCAGGATGCTGCTCTCCCCACCGTCCACCCTGCTCCCGATAAGGGAGCTGAAGCCCGAGATAGGCCATCTTATAACTATCCAGGGCATCATCACAGAGGTACGTTTCTGGAGATTGTCCTACTACCACACTCATTTTTGTAACCTTTGAATTCTAACTGACACAGTTTGCACTGAACTTCCCATCCCTTCTTATGAGTGTAGAAAATGTGTCAAACCAGAAGACACAGACATCAACAAGTGTCATACATTGATATACAGAATCCTTCCCCATTTTATCTTGGCTTGAAAATAACAGTAGTCTCTATTGCACACAAATGAAATGAGTGAAATACAAAGAAAATAAGCCTTAGCTCAATTTCAAGTTATAAATTCACATAATACATGGAGGCCTACATATGCAGCTACAAGGGTTTTTTTATGTCTATATTTCTAAATACATTACATATGTCTTATCACAACATCAAACAACTACTGTATTATTTTCAATTTACATTGTACTACAGATGGATGCCTGACTACATTTTGAATTTTGTATGCCATTTTTAAAGAAAATGTCCTTCACCCTTCACATTTAGATCACCGCAGTGGAACAACACCGTCAGGAGAAAGGCCTGCCATTTCCCATGCGGAACATACATATTAAAGAAGTCGGACATTGTTACATGATGTGTTTCTTTCAAATATGAAGCTTCGTTGTCACATTGTAATGTAGGAAAAGCGCATATTTATATCAATCTATCAAGTGTTATATAAATTCTCTAGTAAGTGTTTGCCTCAATCACATTGTAATTGTCAGTAAGCATTGCTTATGCAGCCTGTTTTATTATTGCAGGATGAAGGAGAGGTCAAGGTGTGTTTGTGGAGGGAGGCCAACCTGACAGATGTAAGTGAGGGCATGGCAGTGAAAGTTACCCATATGAGGGGTAAAAAGTCCCCCTCATATGGGTACTGTGTACACAGCACGAACAATACAGAGGTTCAGGTGAGTAAATTACTTAATGCATTGTATTTATGGTCCCTTCATGATTAGTCTTTTACTGAACATCACATAGGCCAGTCCATGCAACGATAACTAAATGGTACTGTATGATTACCTGGCTTTGCTGTCTCACAGTCAACAACAGATGCAAGAAAAGACAAGAATACTGGCAGACACATCATCACAAATAGGCCTCAACATCCATAAAGGAAAAAGTAAACTTCTCAAGGTCAACACAAACAACGAAGACTCAGTGGGAGGGAACAGGAGGAGATCAAGAGAAGGGGATGGATTGGCCACACACTCCGGAAACCCAGTACCAGCTCCACCAGGCAGGCCCTTAGATGGAACCCACAAGGCAAAAGAAGGAGAGGCCGGCCCAAGAATACCTGGCGCAGGGACCTCGTCACGGACATCAAGCAGAGCGGGCTGATATGGAAATAACTGGAGAGGAAAGCCCAGGACAGAGGACTCTGGCGGACTGTGGTCAACGGCCTATGCTCCATAAAGGAGCGATAGGCTGACATGACACATATACTGCATTGACAACCTGAAAATTGGAATGAATATGACATGGAACATAGTTTTCTCAAATTTCACATAAGAATTGGCCTCTAAATGATTTAGACCGCTGATGACCTGGCTTTGCTGTCTCACAGTGAACAACAGATGCAAGAAAAGACAAGAATACTGGCAGACACATCATCACAAATAGGCCTCAACATCCACAAAGGATAAAGTAATCTTCTCAAGGTCAAAACAAACAACGAAGACTCAGTGGGAGGGAACAGGAGGAGATCAAGAGAAGGGGATGGATTGGCCACACACTCCGGAAACCCAGTACCAGCACCACCAGGCAGACCCTTAGATGGAACC
>CAKAOJ020000853.1:0-28080 GCA_916701645.2 Sebastolobus alascanus | reverse complement strand
AAAATTTTTACTATGCCTTTTTTCGAAAATTTTCGAAAAATACTTTTTTTTCTTTTTGAAAATTTTTCCCATACTATAGCATGTCGAAAATATTCGTAAAAAAATGTCATGGTATAGAATGTCGAAAATTTTCATGAAAAAAGGCATAGTATAGTCTGTCGATTAATTTGGTGGAAAAAAAACTCAGTTTAAAATTTTGAAAATTTTCATAAAAGTCATACTATAGCATGTCTTTTCATGAAAATAGACAAAATTTTAAACTGAGTTTTTTTTCCACCAAATTAATCGACAGACTATACTATGCCTTTTTTCATGAACATTTTCGACATTCTATACTATGACATTTTTTTACGAATATTTTCGAAAACTTTTCATGAAAAAAGTCATACTGTAGCATGTCGAAAATATTCGTAAAAAAATGTCATAGTATAGAATGTCGAAAATTTTCATGAAAAAAGGCATAGTATAGTCTGTCGATGAATTTGGTGGAAAAAAAACTCAGTTTAAAATTTTGAAAATTTTCATAAAAGTCATACTATAGCATGTCTTTTCATGAAAATTGACGAAATTTTAAACTGAGTTTTTTTTCCACCAAATTAATCGACAGACTATACTATGCCTTTTTTCATGAAAATTTTCGACATTCTATACTATGACCTTTTTTTACGAATATTTTCGAAAAATTTTCATGAAAAAAGTCATACTATAGCATGTCGAAAATATTCGTAAAAAAATGTCATGGTATAGAATGTCGAAAATTTTCATGAAAAAAGGCATAGTGTAGTCTGTCGATTAATTTGGTGGAAAAAAAACTCAGTTTAAAATTTCGAAAATTTTCATAAAAGTCATACTATAGCATGTCTTTTCATGAAAATTGACGAAATTTTAAACTGAGTTTTTTTTCCACCAAATTAATCGACAGACTATACTATGCCTTTTTTCATGAAAATTTTCGACATTCTATACTATTACATTTTTTTACGAATATTTTCGAAAAATTTTCATGAAAAAAGTCATACTATAGCATGTCGAAAATATTCGTAAAAAAATGTCATGGTATAGAATGTCGAAAATTTTCATGAAAAAAGGCATAGTATAGTCTGTCGATGAATTTGGTGGAAAAAAAACTCAGTTTAAAATTTTGAAAATTTTCATAAAAGTCATACTATAGCATGTCTTTTCATGAAAATTGACGAAATTTTAAACTGAGTTTTTTTTCCACCAAATTAATCGACAGACTATACTATGCCTTTTTTCATGAAAATTTTCGACATTCTATACTATGACCTTTTTTTACGAATATTTTCGAAAAATTTTCATGAAAAAAGTCATACTATAGCATGTCGAAAATATTCGTAAAAAAATGTCATGGTATAGAATGTCGAAAATTTTCATGAAAAAAGTCATAGTATAGTATGTCGTAAATTTTATGAAAAGAAAGTCATAGTATAGTATGTCGTAAATTTTATGAAAAAAAAGTCATAGTATAGTATGTCGTAAATTTTATGAAAAAAAAGTCATAGTATAGCAATCGTAAATTTGATGAGAAAAAAAGTCATAGTATAGTATGTTGTAAATTTTATGAAAAAAAGTCATAGTAGTATAGTCTGTCGATTAACGTGGTGGGAAAAAAAACTCATAGTTTAGAATTTCGAAAATTTTCATGAAAAAAAGTCATACTATAGTATGTCGCAAATTTTCTTGAAAAAATGTCATAGTACAGAATATCGAAAATGTTCATGAAAAAAGGCATAGTATAGTCTGTCGATTAATGTGGTGGGAAAAAAAAACTCATAGTTTAGAATTTCGAAATTTTTCATGAAAAAAGTCATACTATAGCATGTCGAAAATATTCGTAAAAAAATGTCATAGTATAGAATGTCGAAAATTTTCATGAAAAAAGGCATAGTATAGTCTGTCGATTAATTTGGTGGAAAAAAAACTCAGTTTAAAATTTTGAAAATTTTCATAAAAGTCATACTATAGCATGTCTTTTCATGAAAATTGACGAAATTTTAAACTGAGTTTTTTTTCCACCAAATTAATCGACAGACTATACTATGCCTTTTTTCATGAAAATTTTCGACATTCTATACTATGACATTTTTTTACGAATATTTTCGAAAAATTTTCATGAAAAAAGTCATACTATAGCATGTCGAAAATATTCGTAAAAAAATGTCATGGTATAGAATGTCGAAAATTTTCATGAAAAAAGGCATAGTATAGTCTGTCGATTAATTTGGTGGAAAAAAAACTCAGTTTAAAATTTCGAAAATTTTCATAAAAGTCATACTATAGCATGTCTTTTCATGAAAATTGACAAAATTTTAAACTGAGTTTTTTTTCCACCAAATTAATCGACAGACTATACTATGCCTTTTTTCATGAAAATTTTCGACATTCTATACTATGACATTTTTTTACGAATATTTTCGAAAAATTTTCATGAAAAACGTCATACTATAGCATGTCGAAAATATTCGTAAAAAAATGTCATGGTATAGAATGTCGAAAATTTTCATGAAAAAAGGCATAGTATAGTCTGTCGATGAATTTGGTGGAAAAAAAACTCAGTTTAAAATTTTGAAAATTTTCATAAAAGTCATACTATAGCATGTCTTTTCATGAAAATTGACGAAATTTTAAACTGAGTTTTTTTTCCACCAAATTAATCGACAGACTATACTATGCCTTTTTTCATGAAAATTTTCGACATTCTATACTATGACCTTTTTTTACGAATATTTTCGAAAAATTTTCATGAAAAAAGTCATACTATAGCATGTCGAAAATATTCGTAAAAAAATGTCATGGTATAGAATGTCGAAAATTTTCATGAAAAAAGTCATAGTATAGTATGTCGTAAATTTTATGAAAAGAAAGTCATAGTATAGTATGTCGTAAATTTTATGAAAAAAAAGTCATAGTATAGTATGTCGTAAATTTTATGAAAAAAAAGTCATAGTATAGCAATCGTAAATTTGATGAGAAAAAAAGTCATAGTATAGTATGTTGTAAATTTTATGAAAAAAAGTCATAGTAGTATAGTCTGTCGATTAACGTGGTGGGAAAAAAAACTCATAGTTTAGAATTTCGAAAATTTTCATGAAAAAAAGTCATACTATAGTATGTCGCAAATTTTCTTGAAAAAATGTCATAGTACAGAATATCGAAAATGTTCATGAAAAAAGGCATAGTATAGTCTGTCGATTAATGTGGTGGGAAAAAAAACTCATAGTTTAGAATTTCGAAATTTTTCATGAAAAAAGTCATACTATAGCATGTCGAAAATATTCGTAAAAAAATGTCATAGTATAGAATGTCGAAAATTTTCATGAAAAAAGGCATAGTATAGTCTGTCGATTAATTTGGTGGAAAAAAAACTCAGTTTAAAATTTTGAAAATTTTCATAAAAGTCATACTATAGCATGTCTTTTCATGAAAATTGACGAAATTTTAAACTGAGTTTTTTTTCCACCAAATTAATCGACAGACTATACTATGCCTTTTTTCATGAAAATTTTCGACATTCTATACTATGACATTTTTTTACGAATATTTTCGAAAAATTTTCATGAAAAAAGTCATACTATAGCATGTCGAAAATATTCGTAAAAAAATGTCATGGTATAGAATGTCGAAAATTTTCATGAAAAAAGTCATAGTATAGTATGTCGTAAATTTTATGAAAAGAAAGTCATAGTATAGTATGTCGTAAATTTTATGAAAAAAAAGTCATAGTATAGTATGTCGTAAATTTTATGAAAAAAAAGTCATAGTATAGCAATCGTAAATTTGATGAAAAAAAAGTCATAGTATAGTATGTTGTAAATTTTATGAAAAAAAGTCATAGTAGTATAGTCTGTCGATTAACGTGGTGGGAAAAAAAACTCATAGTTTAGAATTTCGAAAATTTTCATGAAAAAAAGTCATACTATAGTATGTCGCAAATTTTCTTGAAAAAATGTCATAGTACAGAATATCGAAAATGTTCATGAAAAAAGGCATAGTATAGTCTGTCGATTAATGTGGTGGAAAAAAAAACTCATAGTTTAGAATTTCGAAATTTTTCATGAAAAAAGTCATACTATAGCATGTCGAAAATATTCGTAAAAAAATGTCATAGTATAGAATGTCGAAAATTTTCATGAAAAAAGGCATAGTATAGTCTGTCGATTAATTTGGTGGAAAAAAAACTCAGTTTAAAATTTTGAAAATTTTCATAAAAGTCATACTATAGCATGTCTTTTCATGAAAATTGACGAAATTTTAAACTGAGTTTTTTTTCCACCAAATTAATCGACAGACTATACTATGCCTTTTTTCATGAAAATTTTCGACATTCTATACTATGACATTTTTTTACGAATATTTTCGAAAAATTTTCATGAAAAAAGTCATACTATAGCATGTCGAAAATATTCGTAAAAAAATGTCATGGTATAGAATGTCGAAAATTTTCATGAAAAAAGGCATAGTATAGTCTGTCGATTAATTTGGTGGAAAAAAAACTCAGTTTAAAATTTCGAAAATTTTCATAAAAGTCATACTATAGCATGTCTTTTCATGAAAATTGACGAAATTTTAAACTGAGTTTTTTTTCCACCAAATTAATCGACAGACTATACTATGCCTTTTTTCATGAAAATTTTCGACATTCTATACTATGACATTTTTTTACGAATATTTTCGAAAAATTTTCATGAAAAAAGTCATACTATAGCATGTCGAAAATATTCGTAAAAAAATGTCATGGTATAGAATGTCGAAAATTTTCATGAAAAAAGGCATAGTATAGTCTGTCGATTAATTTGGTGGAAAAAAAACTCAGTTTAAAATTTCGAAAATTTTCATAAAAGTCATACTATAGCATGTCTTTTCATGAAAATTGACGAAATTTTAAACTGAGTTTTTTTTCCACCAAATTAATCGACAGACTATACTATGCCTTTTTTCATGAAAATTTTCGACATTCTATACTATGACATTTTTTTACGAATATTTTCGAAAAATTTTCATGAAAAACGTCATACTATAGCATGTCGAAAATATTCGTAAAAAAATGTCATGGTATAGAATGTCGAAAATTTTCATGAAAAAAGGCATAGTATAGTCTGTCGATTAATTTGGTGGAAAAAAAACTCAGTTTAAAATTTGAAAATTTTCATAAAAGTCATACTATAGCATGTCTTTTCATGAAAATTGACGAAATTTTAAACTGAGTTTTTTTTCCACCAAATTAATCGACAGACTATACTATGCCTTTTTTCATGAACATTTTCGACATTCTATACTATGACATTTTTTTACGAATATTTTCGAAAACTTTTCATGAAAAAAGTCATACTGTAGCATGTCGAAAATATTCGTAAAAAAATGTCATGGTATAGAATGTCGAAAATTTTCATGAAAAAAGGCATAGTATAGTCTGTCGATTAATTTGGTGGAAAAAAAACTCAGTTTAAAATTTCGAAAATTTTCATAAAAGTCATACTATAGCATGTCTTTTCATGAAAATTGACGAAATTTTAAACTGAGTTTTTTTTCCACCAAATTAATCGACAGACTATACTATGCCTTTTTTCATGAAAATTTTCGACATTCTATACTATGACCTTTTTTTACGAATATTTTCGAAAAATTTTCATGAAAAAAGTCATACTATAGCATGTCGAAAATATTCGTAAAAAAATGTCATGGTATAGAATGTCGAAAATTTTCATGAAAAAAGGCATAGTATAGTCTGTCGATTAATTTGGTGGAAAAAAAACTCAGTTTAAAATTTCGAAAATTTTCATAAAAGTCATACTATAGCATGTCTTTTCATGAAAATTGACGAAATTTTAAACTGAGTTTTTTTTCCACCAAATTAATCGACAGACTATACTATGCCTTTTTTCATGAAAATTTTCGACATTCTATACTATGACATTTTTTTACGAATATTTTCGAAAAATTTTCATGAAAAAAGTCATACTATAGCATGTCGAAAATATTCGTAAAAAAATGTCATGGTATAGAATGTCGAAAATTTTCATGAAAAAAGGCATAGTATAGTCTGTCGATTAATTTGGTGGAAAAAAAACTCAGTTTAAAATTTCGAAAATTTTCATAAAAGTCATACTATAGCATGTCTTTTCATGAAAATTGACGAAATTTTAAACTGAGTTTTTTTTCCACCAAATTAATCGACAGACTATACTATGCCTTTTTTCATGAAAATTTTCGACATTCTATACTATGACATTTTTTTACGAATATTTTCGAAAAATTTTCATGAAAAAAGTCATACTATAGCATGTCGAAAATATTCGTAAAAAAATGTCATGGTATAGAATGTCGAAAATTTTCATGAAAAAAGGCATAGTATAGTCTGTCGATTAATTTGGTGGAAAAAAAACTCAGTTTAAAATTTCGAAAATTTTCATAAAAGTCATACTATAGCATGTCTTTTCATGAAAATTGACAAATTTTAAACTGAGTTTTTTTTCCACCAAATTAATCGACAGACTATACTATGCCTTTTTTCATGAAAATTTTCGACATTCTATACTATGACATTTTTTTACGAATATTTTCGAAAAATTTTCATGAAAAAAGTCATACTATAGCATGTCGAAAATATTCGTAAAAAAATGTCATGGTATAGAATGTCGAAAATTTTCATGAAAAAAGGCATAGTATAGTCTGTCGATGAATTTGGTGGAAAAAAAACTCAGTTTAAAATTTTGAAAATTTTCATAAAAGTCATACTATAGCATGTCTTTTCATGAAAATTGACGAAATTTTAAACTGAGTTTTTTTTCCACCAAATTAATCGACAGACTATACTATGCCTTTTTTCATGAAAATTTTCGACATTCTATACTATGACCTTTTTTTACGAATATTTTCGAAAAATTTTCATGAAAAAAGTCATACTATAGCATGTCGAAAATATTCGTAAAAAAATGTCATGGTATAGAATGTCGAAAATTTTCATGAAAAAAGTCATAGTATAGTATGTCGTAAATTTTATGAAAAGAAAGTCATAGTATAGTATGTCGTAAATTTTATGAAAAAAAAGTCATAGTATAGTATGTCGTAAATTTTATGAAAAAAAAGTCATAGTATAGCAATCGTAAATTTGATGAGAAAAAAAGTCATAGTATAGTATGTTGTAAATTTTATGAAAAAAAGTCATAGTAGTATAGTCTGTCGATTAACGTGGTGGGAAAAAAAACTCATAGTTTAGAATTTCGAAAATTTTCATGAAAAAAAGTCATACTATAGTATGTCGCAAATTTTCTTGAAAAAATGTCATAGTACAGAATATCGAAAATGTTCATGAAAAAAGGCATAGTATAGTCTGTCGATTAATGTGGTGGGAAAAAAAACTCATAGTTTAGAATTTCGAAATTTTTCATGAAAAAAGTCATACTATAGCATGTCGAAAATATTCGTAAAAAAATGTCATAGTATAGAATGTCGAAAATTTTCATGAAAAAAGGCATAGTATAGTCTGTCGATTAATTTGGTGGAAAAAAAACTCAGTTTAAAATTTTGAAAATTTTCATAAAAGTCATACTATAGCATGTCTTTTCATGAAAATTGACGAAATTTTAAACTGAGTTTTTTTTCCACCAAATTAATCGACAGACTATACTATGCCTTTTTTCATGAAAATTTTCGACATTCTATACTATGACATTTTTTTACGAATATTTTCGAAAAATTTTCATGAAAAAAGTCATACTATAGCATGTCGAAAATATTCGTAAAAAAATGTCATGGTATAGAATGTCGAAAATTTTCATGAAAAAAGTCATAGTATAGTATGTCGTAAATTTTATGAAAAGAAAGTCATAGTATAGTATGTCGTAAATTTTATGAAAAAAAAGTCATAGTATAGTATGTCGTAAATTTTATGAAAAAAAAGTCATAGTATAGCAATCGTAAATTTGATGAGAAAAAAAGTCATAGTATAGTATGTTGTAAATTTTATGAAAAAAAGTCATAGTAGTATAGTCTGTCGATTAACGTGGTGGGAAAAAAAACTCATTGTTTAGAATTTCAGAAATTTTCATGAAAAAAAGTCATACTATAGTATGTCGCAAATTTTCTTGAAAAAATGTCATAGTACAGAATATCGAAAATGTTCATGAAAAAAGGCATAGTATAGTCTGTCGATTAATGTGGTGGAAAAAAAAACTCATAGTTTAGAATTTCGAAATTTTTCATGAAAAAAGTCATACTATAGCATGTCGAAAATATTCGTAAAAAAATGTCATAGTATAGAATGTCGAAAATTTTCATGAAAAAAGGCATAGTATAGTCTGTCGATTAATTTGGTGGAAAAAAAACTCAGTTTAAAATTTTGAAAATTTTCATAAAAGTCATACTATAGCATGTCTTTTCATGAAAATTGACGAAATTTTAAACTGAGTTTTTTTTCCACCAAATTAATCGACAGACTATACTATGCCTTTTTTCATGAAAATTTTCGACATTCTATACTATGACATTTTTTTACGAATATTTTCGAAAAATTTTCATGAAAAAAGTCATACTATAGCATGTCGAAAATATTCGTAAAAAAATGTCATGGTATAGAATGTCGAAAATTTTCATGAAAAAAGGCATAGTATAGTCTGTCGATTAATTTGGTGGAAAAAAAACTCAGTTTAAAATTTCGAAAATTTTCATAAAAGTCATACTATAGCATGTCTTTTCATGAAAATTGACGAAATTTTAAACTGAGTTTTTTTTCCACCAAATTAATCGACAGACTATACTATGCCTTTTTTCATGAAAATTTTCGACATTCTATACTATGACATTTTTTTACGAATATTTTCGAAAAATTTTCATGAAAAAAGTCATACTATAGCATGTCGAAAATATTCGTAAAAAAATGTCATGGTATAGAATGTCGAAAATTTTCATGAAAAAAGGCATAGTATAGTCTGTCGATTAATTTGGTGGAAAAAAAACTCAGTTTAAAATTTTGAAAATTTTCATAAAAGTCATACTATAGCATGTCTTTTCATGAAAATTGACGAAATTTTAAACTGAGTTTTTTTTCCACCAAATTAATCGACAGACTATACTATGCCTTTTTTCATGAAAATTTTCGACATTCTATACTATGACCTTTTTTTACGAATATTTTCGAAAAATTTTCATGAAAAAAGTCATACTATAGCATGTCGAAAATATTCGTAAAAAAATGTCATGGTATAGAATGTCGAAAATTTTCATGAAAAAAGTCATAGTATAGTATGTCGTAAATTTTATGAAAAGAAAGTCATAGTATAGTATGTCGTAAATTTTATGAAAAAAAAGTCATAGTATAGTATGTCGTAAATTTTATGAAAAAAAAGTCATAGTATAGCAATCGTAAATTTGATGAGAAAAAAAGTCATAGTATAGTATGTTGTAAATTTTATGAAAAAAAGTCATAGTAGTATAGTCTGTCGATTAACGTGGTGGGAAAAAAAACTCATAGTTTAGAATTTCGAAAATTTTCATGAAAAAAAGTCATACTATAGTATGTCGCAAATTTTCTTGAAAAAATGTCATAGTACAGAATATCGAAAATGTTCATGAAAAAAGGCATAGTATAGTCTGTCGATTAATGTGGTGGAAAAAAAAACTCATAGTTTAGAATTTCGAAATTTTTCATGAAAAAAGTCATACTATAGCATGTCGAAAATATTCGTAAAAAAATGTCATAGTATAGAATGTCGAAAATTTTCATGAAAAAAGGCATAGTATAGTCTGTCGATTAATTTGGTGGAAAAAAAACTCAGTTTAAAATTTTGAAAATTTTCATAAAAGTCATACTATAGCATGTCTTTTCATGAAAATTGACGAAATTTTAAACTGAGTTTTTTTTCCACCAAATTAATCGACAGACTATACTATGCCTTTTTTCATGAAAATTTTCGACATTCTATACTATGACCTTTTTTTACGAATATTTTCGAAAAATTTTCATGAAAAAAGTCATACTATAGCATGTCGAAAATATTCGTAAAAAAATGTCATGGTATAGAATGTCGAAAATTTTCATGAAAAAAGTCATAGTATAGTATGTCGTAAATTTTATGAAAAGAAAGTCATAGTATAGTATGTCGTAAATTTTATGAAAAAAAAGTCATAGTATAGTATGTCGTAAATTTTATGAAAAAAAAGTCATAGTATAGCAATCGTAAATTTGATGAGAAAAAAAGTCATAGTATAGTATGTTGTAAATTTTATGAAAAAAAGTCATAGTAGTATAGTCTGTCGATTAACGTGGTGGGAAAAAAAACTCATAGTTTAGAATTTCGAAAATTTTCATGAAAAAAAGTCATACTATAGTATGTCGCAAATTTTCTTGAAAAAATGTCATAGTACAGAATATCGAAAATGTTCATGAAAAAAGGCATAGTATAGTCTGTCGATTAATGTGGTGGAAAAAAAAACTCATAGTTTAGAATTTCGAAATTTTCATGAAAAAAGTCATACTATAGCATGTCGAAAATATTCGTAAAAAAATGTCATAGTATAGAATGTCGAAAATTTTCATGAAAAAAGGCATAGTATAGTCTGTCGATTAATTTGGTGGAAAAAAAACTCAGTTTAAAATTTTGAAAATTTTCATAAAAGTCATACTATAGCATGTCTTTTCATGAAAATTGACGAAATTTTAAACTGAGTTTTTTTTCCACCAAATTAATCGACAGACTATACTATGCCTTTTTTCATGAAAATGTTCGACATTCTATACTATGACATTTTTTTACGAATATTTTCGAAAAATTTTCATGAAAAAAGTCATACTATAGCATGTCGAAAATATTCGTAAAAAAATGTCATAGTATAGAATGTCGAAAATTTTCATGAAAAAAGGCATAGTATAGTCTGTCGATTAATTTGGTGGAAAAAAAACTCAGTTTAAAATCTCGAAAATTTTCATAAAAGTCATACTATAGCATGTCTTTTCATGAAAATTGACGAAATTTTAAACTGAGTTTTTTTTCCACCAAATTAATCGACAGACTATACTATGCCTTTTTTCATGAAAATTTTCGACATTCTATACTATGACATTTTTTTACGAATATTTTCGAAAAATTTTCATGAAAAAAGTCATACTATAGCATGTCGAAAATATTCGTAAAAAAATGTCATGGTATAGAATGTCGAAAATTTTCATGAAAAAAGGCATAGTATAGTCTGTCGATTAATTTGGTGGAAAAAAAACTCAGTTTAAAATTTTGAAAATTTTCATAAAAGTCATACTATAGCATGTCTTTTCATGAAAATTGACGAAATTTTAAACTGAGTTTTTTTTCCACCAAATTAATCGACAGACTATACTATGCCTTTTTTCATGAAAATTTTCGACATTCTATACTATGACCTTTTTTTACGAATATTTTCGAAAATTTTCATGAAAAAAGTCATACTATAGCATGTCGAAAATATTCGTAAAAAAATGTCATGGTATAGAATGTCGAAAATTTTCATGAAAAAAGGCATAGTATAGTCTGTCGATTAATTTGGTGGAAAAAAAACTCAGTTTAAAATTTTGAAAATTTTCATAAAAGTCATACTATAGCATGTCTTTTCATGAAAATTGACAAAATTTTAAACTGAGTTTTTTTTCCACCAAATTAATCGACAGACTATACTATGCCTTTTTTCATGAACATTTTCGACATTCTATACTATGACATTTTTTTACGAATATTTTCGAAAACTTTTCATGAAAAAAGTCATACTGTAGCATGTCGAAAATATTCGTAAAAAAATGTCATAGTATAGAATGTCGAAAATTTTCATGAAAAAAGGCATAGTATAGTCTGTCGATGAATTTGGTGGAAAAAAAACTCAGTTTAAAATTTTGAAAATTTTCATAAAAGTCATACTATAGCATGTCTTTTCATGAAAATTGACGAAATTTTAAACTGAGTTTTTTTTCCACCAAATTAATCGACAGACTATACTATGCCTTTTTTCACGAAAATTTTCGACATTCTATACTATGACATTTTTTTACGAATATTTTCGAAAAATTTTCATGAAAAAAGACATACTATAGCATGTCGAAAATATTCGTAAAAAAATGTCATTGTATAGAATGTCGAAAATTTTCATGAAAAAAGGCATAGTATAGTCTGTCGATAAATTTGGTGGAAAAAAAACTCAGTTTAAAATTTCGAAAATTTTCATAAAAGTCATACTATAGCATGTCTTTTCATGAAAATTGACGAAATTTTAAACTGAGTTTTTTTTCCACCAAATTAATCGACAGACTATACTATGCCTTTTTTCATGAAAATTTTCGACATTCTATACTATGACATTTTTTTACGAATATTTTCGAAAAATTTTCATGAAAAAAGTCATACTATAGCATGTCGAAAATATTCGTAAAAAAATGTCATGGTATAGAATGTCGAAAATTTTCATGAAAAAAGGCATAGTATAGTCTGTCGATTAATTTGGTGGAAAAAAAACTCAGTTTAAAATTTCGAAAATTTTCATAAAAGTCATACTATAGCATGTCTTTTCATGAAAATTGACAAAATTTTAAACTGAGTTTTTTTTCCACCAAATTAATCGACAGACTATACTATGCCTTTTTTCATGAACATTTTCGACATTCTATACTATGACATTTTTTTACGAATATTTTCGAAAACTTTTCATGAAAAAAGTCATACTGTAGCATGTCGAAAATATTCGTAAAAAAATGTCATAGTATAGAATGTCGAAAATTTTCATGAAAAAAGGCATAGTATAGTCTGTCGATTAATTTGGTGGAAAAAAAACTCAGTTTAAAATTTTGAAAATTTTCATAAAAGTCATACTATAGCATGTCTTTTCATGAAAATTGACGAAATTTTAAACTGAGTTTTTTTTCCACCAAATTAATCGACAGACTATACTATGCCTTTTTTCATGAAAATTTTCGACATTCTATACTATGACCTTTTTTTACGAATATTTTCGAGAAATTTTCATGAAAAAAGTCATACTATAGCATGTCGAAAATATTCGTAAAAAAATGTCATGGTATAGAATGTCGAAAATTTTCATGAAAAAAGGCATAGTATAGTCTGTCGATTAATTTGGTGGAAAAAAAACTCAGTTTAAAATTTTGAAAATTTTCATAAAAGTCATACTATAGCATGTCTTTTCATGAAAATTGACGAAATTTTAAACTGAGTTTTTTTTCCACCAAATTAATCGACAGACTATACTATGCCTTTTTTCATGAAAATTTTCGACATTCTATACTATGACATTTTTTTACGAATATTTTCGAAAAATTTTCATGAAAAAAGTCATACTATAGCATGTCGAAAATATTCGTAAAAAAATGTCATGGTATAGAATGTCGAAAATTTTCATGAAAAAAGGCATAGTATAGTCTGTCGATTAATTTGGTGGAAAAAAAACTCAGTTTAAAATTTTGAAAATTTTCATAAAAGTCATACTATAGCATGTCTTTTCATGAAAATTGACAAAATTTTAAACTGAGTTTTTTTTCCACCAAATTAATCGACAGACTATACTATGCCTTTTTTCATGAAAATTTTCGACATTCTATACTATGACATTTTTTTACGAATATTTTCGAAAAATTTTCATGAAAAACGTCATACTATAGCATGTCGAAAATATTCGTAAAAAAATGTCATGGTATAGAATGTCGAAAATTTTCATGAAAAAAGGCATTGTATAGTCTGTCGATTAATTTGGTGGAAAAAAAACTCAGTTTAAAATTTCGTCAATTTTCATAAAAGTCATACTATAGCATGTCTTTTCATGAAAATTGACGAAATTTTAAACTGAGTTTTTTTTCCACCAAATTAATCGACAGACTATACTATGCCTTTTTTCATGAAAATTTTCGACATTCTATACTATGACATTTTTTTACGAATATTTTCGAAAAATTTTCATGAAAAAAGACATACTATAGCATGTCGAAAATATTCGTAAAAAAATGTCATGGTATAGAATGTCGAAAATTTTCATGAAAAAAGGCATAGTATAGTCTGTCGATGAATTTGGTGGAAAAAAAACTCAGTTTAAAATTTTGAAAATTTTCATAAAAGTCATACTATAGCATGTCTTTTCATGAAAATTGACGAAATTTTAAACTGAGTTTTTTTTCCACCAAATTAATCGACAGACTATACTATGCCTTTTTTCATGAAAATTTTCGACATTCTATACTATGACCTTTTTTTACGAATATTTTCGAAAAATTTTCATGAAAAAAGTCATACTATAGCATGTCGAAAATATTCGTAAAAAAATGTCATGGTATAGAATGTCGAAAATTTTCATGAAAAAAGTCATAGTATAGTATGTCGTAAATTTTATGAAAAGAAAGTCATAGTATAGTATGTCGTAAATTTTATGAAAAAAAAGTCATAGTATAGTATGTCGTAAATTTTATGAAAAAAAAGTCATAGTATAGCAATCGTAAATTTGATGAAAAAAAAGTCATAGTATAGTATGTTGTAAATTTTATGAAAAAAAGTCATAGTAGTATAGTCTGTCAATTAACGTGGTGGGAAAAAAAACTCATAGTTTAGAATTTCGAAAATTTTCATGAAAAAAAGTCATACTATAGTATGTCGCAAATTTTCTTGAAAAAATGTCATAGTACAGAATATCGAAAATGTTCATGAAAAAAGGCATAGTATAGTCTGTCGATTAATGTGGTGGGAAAAAAAAACTCATAGTTTAGAATTTCGAAATTTTTCATGAAAAAAGTCATACTATAGCATGTCGAAAATATTCGTAAAAAAATGTCATAGTATAGAATGTCGAAAATTTTCATGAAAAAAGGCATAGTATAGTCTGTCGATTAATTTGGTGGAAAAAAAACTCAGTTTAAAATTTTGAAAATTTTCATAAAAGTCATACTATAGCATGTCTTTTCATGAAAATTGACGAAATTTTAAACTGAGTTTTTCACAAATTTCAACTATACTACTTTTTTTATGCAATTTTTATAAATTACATTTTTAAGACATTTACATTCGAAAAATTTCTAAAAAATATGATAGATGTCAAAATTTGAAAAAAGATGTAAGTTCGATAATTTTGAAAAAAGTCAGTTATATTGTAAAATTTTATAAAAGAATAATAGTTTTAAATTAAAATTTTCATAATTTAAATTTTTTTTCAAAATAAATCGAGAATTAAATGATTTTTATAACAAATAATATACTATGACATTTTTTTCAATAAAATTTAAATTTCAAAGACTTTTTTATAAATTTCGAAAATATTTAAAAAAATGTCATATATAGATGTAAAATTTTAAAAAATGTATGTTAGAATGTCGAAAATTTTATGAAAAAAGTCATAGTATAGTATGTCGTAAATTTTATGAAAAAAAAGTCATAGTATAGTAATTAAATTTTTAGAAAAATATCATATATAGATCTAAATTTATAAAAAAAAGTCATAGTATAGTATGTAAATTTTATGAAAAAATCATAGTATAGTCTTTAATTGTGAAAAAATATAGTTTAATTTGAAAATTTTATGTGAAAAAAAGTCATAGTTAGATTCGAAATTTTCTGAAAAAAGTCATATATAGAATATTCGAAATTTCATGAAAAAAGTCATAGTAAATTCGAAAATTTGATAAAAAATAGTTAGTATAGTTGTCGATTAATGTTTGAAAAAAACATACTCATTCGAAAATTTTAAAAAAATTCATATAAGAATGCGAAAATTTTCGAAAAAAGGCTAGTAAGTTTATAATTGTGGAAAAAAAACATTTAAAATTGAAAATTTTCAGAAAATAATATAGATTCTTTTAAAATTTGAAAATTTTAAAAGTTTTTACATTTATGAAATTACAAATTTTTTCATGAAAATTTTCGACATTTAACTAAATTTTTAGATTTTTCAAAAATTTTCGAAAAATCTATATATATTCGAAATATTTAAAAATTTCATGAAAAAGTATCAAAATATGTCGAAAATATTCAAAATTCATGTATAGATGTCGAAAATTTTATGAAAAAAGTCATAGTATAGTATTCGTAAATTTTATGAAAAAAAAGTCATAGTATATATGTCGTAAATTTTATGAAAAAAAAGTCATAGAAATTGTAAATTTTATGAAAAAAAGTCATAGTATAGATGTAAATTTGATAAAAAAAAAGTCATAGTAATATGTGAAAATTTTATGAAAAAAAGATATTAGTATAGTTGTCGATAAGTGATAAAAAATCATAGTTTAATTTCGAAAATTTTCATGAAAAAAGTCAATATTAGAGAAATTTTCTTGAAAAAATGTCAATAGAATAAAATTTCATGAAAAAAGTTAGATATTTCGATAATGTGTAAAAAAAAGTCATATTAAATTAAATTTTCATAAAAAACTCATACATGTTGTCGAAAAATTCGAAAAAAATTCATAGTTTTTTCGAAAATTTACGAAAAAAGCTAGTTTTCTGTCGAAATTTGGTGGAAATATACTATGCTTTTTTTGAAAATTTTCATAAAATTTTACAAGCATTTTTCAAAATAAATTCTAAAAAGTCATTTTACCATGTAAAATTCTAAAAAATGCATTTTTATGAAAATGTTAATTTATGAAAAAAGACATTTTTCGAAAATTTTTCATGAAAAAGTCATACTATAGCATGTCGAAAATATTCGTAAAAAAATGTCATGGTATAGAATGTCGAAAATTTTCATGAAAAAAGGCATAGTATAGTCTGTCGATTAATTTGGTGGAAAAAAAACTCAGTTTAAAATTTCGAAAATTTTCATAAAAGTCATACTATAGCATGTCTTTTCATGAAAATTGACGAAATTTTAAACTGAGTTTTTTTTCCACCAAATTAATCGACAGACTATACTATGCCTTTTTTCATGAAAATTTTCGACATTCTATACTATGACATTTTTTTACGAATATTTTCGAAAAATTTTCATGAAAAAAGTCATACTATAGCATGTCGAAAATATTCGTAAAAAAATGTCATGGTATAGAATGTCGAAAATTTTCATGAAAAAAGGCATAGTATAGTCTGTCGATTAATTTGGTGGAAAAAAAACTCAGTTTAAAATTTTGAAAATTTTCATAAAAGTCATACTATAGCATGTCTTTTCATGAAAATTGACGAAATTTTAAACTGAGTTTTTTTTCCACCAAATTAATCGACAGACTATACTATGCCTTTTTTCATGAAAATTTTCGACATTCTATACTATGACATTTTTTTACGAATATTTTCGAAAAATTTTCATGAAAAAAGTCATACTATAGCATGTCGAAAATATTCGTAAAAAAATGTCATGGTATAGAATGTCGAAAATTTTCATGAAAAAAGTCATAGTATAGTATGTCGTAAATTTTATGAAAAGAAAGTCATAGTATAGTATGTCGTAAATTTTATGAAAAAAAAGTCATAGTATAGTATGTCGTAAATTTTATGAAAAAAAAGTCATAGTATAGCAATCGTAAATTTGATGAAAAAAAAGTCATAGTATAGTATGTTGTAAATTTTATGAAAAAAAGTCATAGTAGTATAGTCTGTCGATTAACGTGGTGGGAAAAAAAACTCATAGTTTAGAATTTCGAAAATTTTCATGAAAAAAAGTCATACTATAGTATGTCGCAAATTTTCTTGAAAAAATGTCATAGTACAGAATATCGAAAATGTTCATGAAAAAAGGCATAGTATAGTCTGTCGATTAATGTGGTGGAAAAAAAAACTCATAGTTTAGAATTTCGAAATTTTTCATGAAAAAAGTCATACTATAGCATGTCGAAAATATTCGTAAAAAAATGTCATAGTATAGAATGTCGAAAATTTTCATGAAAAAAGGCATAGTATAGTCTGTCGATTAATTTGGTGGAAAAAAAACTCAGTTTAAAATTTTGAAAATTTTCATAAAAGTCATACTATAGCATGTCTTTTCATGAAAATTGACGAAATTTTAAACTGAGTTTTTTTTCCACCAAATTAATCGACAGACTATACTATGCCTTTTTTCATGAAAATTTTCGACATTCTATACTATGACATTTTTTTACGAATATTTTCGAAAAATTTTCATGAAAAAAGTCATACTATAGCATGTCGAAAATATTCGTAAAAAAATGTCATGGTATAGAATGTCGAAAATTTTCATGAAAAAAGGCATAGTATAGTCTGTCGATTAATTTGGTGGAAAAAAAACTCAGTTTAAAATTTCGAAAATTTTCATAAAAGTCATACTATAGCATGTCTTTTCATGAAAATTGACGAAATTTTAAACTGAGTTTTTTTTCCACCAAATTAATCGACAGACTATACTATGCCTTTTTTCATGAAAATTTTCGACATTCTATACTATGACATTTTTTTACGAATATTTTCGAAAAATTTTCATGAAAAAAGTCATACTATAGCATGTCGAAAATATTCGTAAAAAAATGTCATGGTATAGAATGTCGAAAATTTTCATGAAAAAAGGCATAGTATAGTCTGTCGATTAATTTGGTGGAAAAAAAACTCAGTTTAAAATTTTGAAAATTTTCATAAAAGTCATACTATAGCATGTCTTTTCATGAAAATTGACGAAATTTTAAACTGAGTTTTTTTTCCACCAAATTAATCGACAGACTATACTATGCCTTTTTTCATGAAAATTTTCGACATTCTATACTATGACATTTTTTTACGAATATTTTCGAAAAATTTTCATGAAAAAAGTCATACTATAGCATGTCGAAAATATTCGTAAAAAAATGTCATGGTATAGAATGTCGAAAATTTTCATGAAAAAAGGCATAGTATAGTCTGTCGATTAATTTTGTGGAAAAAAAACTCAGTTTAAAATTTTGAAAATTTTCATAAAAGTCATACTATAGCATGTCTTTTCATGAAAATTGACGAAATTTTAAACTGAGTTTTTTTTCCACCAAATTAATCGACAGACTATACTATACCTTTTTTCATGAACATTTTCGACATTCTATACTATGACATTTTTTTACGAATATTTTCGAAAACTTTTCATGAAAAAAGTCATGTCGAAAATATTCGTAAAAAAATGTCATAGTATAGAATGTCGAAAATTTTCATGAAAAAAGGCATAGTATAGTCTGTCGATTAATTTGGTGGAAAAAAAACTCAGTTTAAAATTTCGAAAATTTTCATAAAAGTCATACTATAGCATGTCTTTTCATGAAAATTGACGAAATTTTAAACTGAGTTTTTTTTCCACCAAATTAATCGACAGACTATACTATGCCTTTTTTCATGAACATTTTCGACATTCTATACTATGACCTTTTTTTACGAATATTTTCGAAAAATTTTCATGAAAAAAGTCATACTATAGCATGTCGAAAATATTCGTAAAAAAATGTCATGGTATAGAATGTCGAAAATTTTCATGAAAAAAGGCATAGTATAGTCTGTCGATAAATTTGGTGGAAAAAAAACTCAGTTTAAAATTTTGAAAATTTTCATAAAAGTCATACTATAGCATGTCTTTTCATGAAAATTGACGAAATTTTAAACTGAGTTTTTTTTCCACCAAATTAATCGACAGACTATACTATGCCTTTTTTCATGAAAATTTTCGACATTCTATACTATGACCTTTTTTTACGAATATTTTCGAAAAATTTTCATGAAAAAAGTCATACTATAGCATGTCGAAAATATTCGTAAAAAAATGTCATGGTATAGAATGTCGAAAATTTTCATGAAAAAAGGCATAGTATAGTCTGTCGATTAATTTGGTGGAAAAAAAACTCAGTTTAAAATTTCGAAAATTTTCATAAAAGTCATACTATAGCATGTCTTTTCATGAAAATTGACGAAATTTTAAACTGAGTTTTTTTTCCACCAAATTAATCGACAGACTATACTATGCCTTTTTTCATGAAAATTTTCGACATTCTATACTATGACATTTTTTTACGAATATTTTCGAAAACTTTTCATGAAAAAAGTCATACTGTAGCATGTCGAAAATATTCGTAAAAAAATGTCATAGTATAGAATGTCGAAAATTTTCATGAAAAAAGGCATAGTATAGTCTGTCGATGAATTTGGTGGGAAAAAAACTCAGTTTAAAATTTTGAAAATTTTCATAAAAGTCATACTATAGCATGTCTTTTCATGAAAATTGACGAAATTTTAAACTGAGTTTTTTTTCCACCAAATTAATCGACAGACTATACTATGCCTTTTTTCATGAAAATTTTCGACATTCTATACTATGACCTTTTTTTACGAATATTTTCGAGAAATTTTCATGAAAAAAGTCATACTATAGCATGTCGAAAATATTCGTAAAAAAATGTCATGGTATAGAATGTCGAAAATTTTCATGAAAAAAGGCATAGTATAGTCTGTCGATTAATTTGGTGGAAAAAAAACTCAGTTTAAAATTTTGAAAATTTTCATAAAAGTCATACTATAGCATGTCTTTTCATGAAAATTGACGAAATTTTAAACTGAGTTTTTTTTCCACCAAATTAATCGACAGACTATACTATGCCTTTTTTCATGAACATTTTCGACATTCTATACTATGACATTTTTTTACGAATATTTTCGAAAAATTTTCATGAAAAAAGTCATACTATAGCATGTCGAAAATATTCGTAAAAAAATGTCATGGTATAGAATGTCGAAAATTTTCATGAAAAAAGTCATAGTATAGTATGTCGTAAATTTTATGAAAAGAAAGTCATAGTATAGTATGTCGTAAATTTTATGAAAAAAAAGTCATAGTATAGCAATCGTAAATTTGATGAAAAAAAAGTCATAGTAGTATGGTCTGTCGATTAACGTGGTGGGGAAAAAAACTCAGTTTAGAATTTCGAAAATTTTCATGAAAAAAAGTCATAGTACAGAATATCGAAAATGTTCATGAAAAAAGGCATAGTATAGTCTGTCGATTAATTTGGTGGAAAAAAAACTCAGTTTAAAATTTCGAAAATTTTCATAAAAGTCATACTATAGCATGTCTTTTCATGAAAATTGACAAAATTTTAAACTGAGTTTTTTTTCCACCAAATTAATCGACAGACTATACTATGCCTTTTTTCATGAAAAAAGTCATACTGTAGCATGTCGAAAATATTCGTAAAAAAATGTCATGGTATAGAATGTCGAAAATTTTCATGAAAAAAGTCATAGTATAGTATGTCGTAAATTTTATGAAAAGAAAGTCATTGTATAGTATGTCGTAAATTTTATGAAAAAAAAGTCATAGTATAGCAATCGTAAATTTGATGAAAAAAAAGTCATAGTAGTATGGTCTGTCGATTAACGTGGTGGGGAAAAAAACTCAGTTTAGAATTTCGAAAATTTTCATGAAAAAAAGTCATAGTACAGAATATCGAAAATGTTCATGAAAAAAGGCATAGTATAGTCTGTCGATTAATGTGGTGGGAAAAAAAGCTCATACTTTAGAATTTCGAAATTTTTCATGAAAAAAGTCATACTATAGCATGTCGAAAATATTCGTAAAAAAATGTCATAGTATAGAATGTCGAAAATTTTCATGAAAAAAGGCATAGTATAGTCTGTCGATTAATTTGGTGGAAAAAAAACTCAGTTTAAAATTTTGAAAATTTTCATAAAAGTCATACTATAGCATGTCTTTTCATGAAAATTGACGAAATTTTAAACTGAGTTTTTTTTCCACCAAATTAATCGACAGAGTATACTATGCCTTTTTTCATGAAAATTTTCGACATTCTATACTATGACATTTTTTTACGAATATTTTCGAAAACTTTTCATGAAAAAAGTCATACTATAGCATGTCGAAAATATTCGTAAAAAAATGTCATAGTATAGAATGTCGAAAATTTTCATGAAAAAAAGCATAGTATAGTCTGTCGATTAATTTGGTGGAAAAAAAACTCATTTTAAAATTTCGAAAATTTTCATGAAAAAAGTCATACTATAGTATGACTTCTTTCATGAAAATTGTCGAAAATTGTCAAATATTCGTAAAAAAATGTCATAGTATAGAATGTCGAAAATTTTCATGAAAAAAGGCATAGTATAGTATGTCGTAAATTTTATGAAAAAAAAAGGGATTGTATAGTATGTCGTACATTTTATGAAAAAAAGTCATAGTATAGTATATCGAAAATGTTTTGAAAAAAATGTCATAGTATAGTATGTCGTAAATTTTATGAAAAAAAAATTCGTAGTATAGTATGTCGTAAATTTTATGAAAAAAAAGTCATAGTATAGTATGTCGTAAATTTTATGGAAAAAAAGTCGTACTATAGTATGTCGTAAATTTTATGAAAAAAAAGTCATAGTATAGTACGTCGTAAATGTTATGAAAAAAGGCATAGTATAGTCTGTCGATTAATATGGTGGAAAAAAAAACTCATAGTTTAGAATTTCGAAATTTTTCATGAAAAAAAAGTCATACTATAGTATGTCGAAAATTTTCTTGAAAAAATGTCATAGTACAGAATGTCGAAAATTTTCATGACAAAAGGCATAGTATAGTCTGTCGATTAATGTGGTGGAAAAAAAAACTCATAGTTTAGAATGTCGAAAATTTCATGAAAAAAGTCATACTATATATACTATGTCGAAAATTCAACATTCTATACTACAACTTTTTTTTCATGAATTTTTTTCGACATACCATACTATGACTTTTTTTTAAAGAACTTTTTCGACTTACTGTACTATGACTTTTTTTTGCAAAAGATTTCGACATACTGTACTATGACCTTTTTTTTTACAAAAAAATTCGACATACTATAATATGACTTTTTTTTGCAGAAAATTTCGACATGCTATACTATGACTTTTTTTTTCAAGAATTTTTTTCAACATACTATACTATGACTTTTTGCTAAAAATTTCGAAATATTTTACTGACTTTTTGCAAAAAATGTCGACATACTTATACTGTGACTTTTTTTCGCAAAAATTGTCTAAATACTATAGTATGACTTTTTTGCAAAAAATTTCAACATACTTAAACTGACTTTTTTCGCAAAAAATTGACATACTATAGTATGACATTTTTTGCAAAAAATTTCAACATACTATACTATGACTTTTTTCATAAAATTTTCGACATTCTATACTATGACTTTTTCACTTTTTCACAAAATTCATGAAAAAGTCATAGTATACTATGTCGAAAATTTTTGCAAAAAAAGTCATACTATACTATGTTGAAAAAAAGTCATAGTATAGTATGTCGAAAAAAAGTCATAGTATGTCTACATCATTTCGACATACTATACTATGACTTTTTTTTCATTAAATTTTTCGACATACTATACTATGATTTTTTTTTTTTTTTTTAAATTCCAACATACTATAGTATTTTTTTTTTGCAGAAAATTTCGACATGTATAGTATGTTAAAAAAAAATTATGAAAGAAAAGTCAGAGTAGTATGTCGAAATTTTTTGCAAAAAAAAAATCATGGTATAATATGTCAATTTTTTGCGGAAAAAAAGTCATAGTATGGTATGTCGAAAAATGTCATGAAAAAAAAGTCATAGTATAGTATGTCGAAACTTTTCGCGAAAAAAGTCATAGTATAGTATGTCGAAAAAAGTCACAAAATAAAGTAATAGTATGGTATATCGAAAAATGTCATAAAAAGTCATAGTATAGTATGTCGAAAAATGTCACGGGAAAAAGTCACAGTATAGTATGCCATAAATAGTCATAAGTCACTTCACTATTTTTCGAATATTTCGAATTAAATCTATGACTTAAATTTTTAGTTTTTTCTCAGAATGTTACCCGCCACTCCATTTTTCTGTTTTTTGGGTTTTTTGTCACCTACAATGGCCCTAAGACGCCATTGTATTTGATGCCACCTTTCAATTGTATGTGTTACAAACACATTTAATTTGCCCTAATTATGATAATTTTAGCCTTTAATTCTTTCATTGCTCAAACCATTTTTTCTTTCTTTAGGTTGGTGAATGGCTGCAGCATGCACAAGTGGAAGGCAAGGCGACACCATGGACAGGCCTTCAAGTCTTTCTACGTGTCCCCAATCAGACCTGTGACCTCCAGGATGTGAGGTGACACGTGTCGAGAGTATGTTTTTTAAGAGAAGACAGGACCTCTGAGTGATTGTAGGTAAACGGTCACTGTGGCTGAAACAAATTTTTACCATATAATCTAGGGATGTCACGAGAAGCGATACTTTGGTACCAAGTCGACGGGAAAATTCTGAAAACGTGACGGTACTCTTTTTCTACAGGTACATGCCATGGGGGCTCGTAACTAACGGCGTCTAAAATCCGAAAGGACGCAGTAAACTCACTGTCGCACCCTATTTTTCCCCTGATAATGCTACGTTGTGAACAACAAATCCGTGTTGAAATAGGCAGGACGAAAGCCAGTTAGCGTTAGCAGCCGGTGGGCAGCACGGTCCTGCGGAGCGAACAGCTAACACGCAGAGGTTGCATTGAGTTACATTATGATTCCTTCAAGCTCTATTCAGTAAAAATGAGTATTAGGCGAAGGTCAATTTGAACGATATCGTGATGTGTTCAAATGTAATATTGTGAAGATGTTTTCACAGCAATATAAAATAGATATTATGAGCTGTTTAACTTCCTAACACAAGCTCTAAGTGTTGTTTTATTTTTGTTTTTTACCGTAGTATCGAATTGGGTATTGAGAATCGTGGAATTTCACTGGTATTGGTATCGACTACTAAATTTCTGGTATCGTGACATCCCTAATCTAATCGCCAACAAACAACTGAAACAGCAGTCGAACTACAAAATCTCCAGAATTTGCACTGCGTTCAAATTTCTTTAAATAACTTTAAAAGCAGCTTTTATCACGTATGCAGCTGCAACAAAAACAGTCTTAAATCATCAAGGTTGGCAAGTTTAGTCAAGTAGCATTTTCTTGTTTTTATAAGAGATCGTGTTTCTCTAAGTGCCTGTCGATGAATCATGTAGCTCGTTAACGTATGTAATGTTTTGCTCCTAAAATGCCCAATATTTCAACAAATTTTTAAAGGTTTATAAGCCATTGGTTATTTATCTTAGAAGCGTTCACCCCCCCAAAAAAATCTATTTTGCATAAAGTTCCATTTTATGATGGTGCTTGTTCTGCCATTAGGTTTCCTTCAGTAAGTAATCAAGTCAAAAGACCTTAAAAGGGAAAATTAAATGTTTTAATGTCACCGCTTTGCACAGTTATGCTAGAAGTCCGGGTGGATGTGAGTAAACAAATCTGTTTTTACAGTGTTGATCTGCTCAACTCAAATCATTTCTATTAGATTTATTTTATTTACAAACTATTAAAAGTTGTTTGTGGTGAAACTGTGAGGTATCTCCTAATGAGAACAAGCAAAAACTAACCAGTTATTAATTAATGTTTAGGTAGAAAAACCAAAGACTGCTGTGGAGCAAAGCTCTCAATGTTATCTTCATCGGTTTATTTTACATTTAGGTTGTTGATTTTGTCCTTTTGCAGTATTGATGTTTCTGTTTCTGATCGTTTTAGTCCCAGGATGGTGACGTGTACTTACTCTAAATACAGGTACTACAAAGAATCATGACATGCAGATGTGTAAGTACCTGATGCTCCAGAATTTAATGTTTTTCATGTATTGGGCTGCTCACTACTGTTCACTACTGGAATGTTTTCTTAAAGAAAAAAACTATAGTTTTATTGTAAGTTCTCTCCCTCGTATCTTTATTGTATTATTTTCCAGCCCTAACCAGTGAAAGTTGAGGCTTATTAAGATAGTGAGTGGTCAGTGTTTGTGTGTTAAAGGGATAGTTTGGGTGTTTTGAGGTGGGGTTGTATGTGGTACTTATTACAGTAGATAACGGTCGGCACGCCCCAAGCTTGGAGAAGCAGACAGGAGTTACTGAACGGGGCTTGCAGCAAAACGTATTTTAGTCACCTAAAAGAAAGGACCACTTAAAAATTCAATATCAGTTGAAGTGTACGCTACATTTAGAATATTTTCGCCGGTTTACGTTGCCGTGAGATACTCCATACAGTCTGTTTCCGACGGGGAACTGAAGCCGTTATCTATGCCCTCGCCAAAGCAACCAAACTCCATTGAAAAAACCTGTAATTTTACCTCGCAGAACACAGGAGTTGCTGATCTACCGCTGCATCGATCGGTTAGTTTGTTTGTGCTGATGTGTGACTTTGGTTAGTTCAGATTCACCAAAGTCACACAATAGCACAAACAAACTAACCGATCAAGGCAGCGGTAGATCAGCAACCCCCGTGTTCTGCCAGGTAAAATTATGGGTTTGGTGGCTTTTTGCAAGAGCATAGATGGATACAACCGCTTCAGTTCCCCGTTGGAAAGGGCTGTCTCACGGCAAGGTAAACCGCCGAAAATCTCTACACTTAAACTGATATTGATTTCATTTTTTTAGGTGTCTAAATTACGTTTTGCAGCTGCCCCCGTCCACAGCAGTACATTACTTTTCTCCCATGCTGGTACTCCTGTCTGTTTCTCCGAACTCCATCTACTGTACCTCATACAACAACACTGAGAAACACCCAAACTGTCCCTTTAAGGAGCAGCTTAGGCCTTTAAACTGTGTCCCAACTTCAAACTAATACTGATGTCTACATTATGAATTATTTTGACAGAGCATTACTTAGCAGTTTTTACAAAAATGCATTAATATTTGTACACTACAAGACACATATACCTGACTGAAAAGTAGAGAAAATAATGTTTTCTACACGTTGACGCAAGTTCTAGCACACTACACCGGGAAAAAATGGTCTGTCTTTATATACACGAATCCGGGGAAGTACCGGAAGTAAACAAGTCGTCATTACTGCTAAGCTAACGTTAGCCTAACATGGTGAAACATTTAACGTCAGCTAAGTTGACGGTGCTTTGCTAGCGTAGTTAATGTCAGCCTAACATTGTGAAGCAAGTAATGTCAGTTAACACTGCATTAGTCTATAGTAACAATTACAAATCACAATTTTTTTGTAGCATCCATTTCAAGAGTGCTCAAACATCAACTGATTTATTCTGTTACTGTAATTACTGTCGACTTAAAATTAGTTTGAAACTGGGACACAGTTTTCTTTTTAAAGATTAAAGCACTGATTTAACATTTTGAATATCTGTATCCACGTGCATTGCAGTTCATATTGCAACTGCATCTTTTCTCTACACTGTGCAGCCCTGTTGTTATCTACTGTACATTCAGATGACTTTGTTTTTTCTCTCATTGTTAATAGTTACAACTGTTTTTGTGAAACTGCTTTATCTGCCTGAGCTGAGTTTACCTACTATGATAGATTCTCTCGTCAAACAGTGTTTTCAGACACATTAACGCAGAACACTTTTTCTCTGGCTCTGTTAGCAACACTGTCTCCTAAAAATTACGTTCCCATACAACAAAACTACATTGGGAATTATGTTTCAAAGGACGTCTTGTCACAGATTATGTTTGTAATGATATTTGGGAGGAGGAGGTCGGGGTGGTGGATGGGTAAAAAACAAAAATACAAGAATACGTTTCCCTAAAAACTTAATTGAGTTAAGTTGCATGGGGATGTAATATTTTAGGAGACAGGGTTGAATTTAGGGTGATGTGCAATGTTAAAGGTCAACTGTTGTTTTATGTTTTAATGGCTTAATTCCAAAATGCAACACATCCATGTTAGATAAAAGTCATCTTTACTGAAATGCTCAAAATTTCAAGCATATAAATTCCCTCAAATGTTAGTTTTGTTGAGTCTTAATGCATTTCGAATAGGTGTCCAGTTTAATGGTAGCTGTCTCATTTTGGAATGAAAGTCATTTGTTTTGTGTGAGATATTTCTTGTTTTTTAAGTTTTAGATGGAGACAAGTGTTCTAGAGATGCCCCGATTGATCGGCTGCCGATGCTATGAGAAGCTACAAAAGTACAACGTTGTGTTGACAATGTTTTTGTAAACTCTCACTGCCAGATAGATGCCGGGTAGACAAAGGTCCGCACTACAGTGTTGAAATTTATAAAGAGTTGTCACTGCAGGCCACAACAATGCTCAAACAGAAGCATGTTGCATGTCTAGTCACTAGCTAGCTATATAGTTATCTATCGCCAAATTG
>CAKAOJ020000852.1:0-43988 GCA_916701645.2 Sebastolobus alascanus | reverse complement strand
TTGACATCACAAAACTATTTGACTTTTCACAACTATGACATCACAAAAAAACCCCAAATTTGTGACATCACACTATGACATCAAACTGTGACATCACACTATGCCTTCACACTATGACATCACTATGATATCACACTATGACTTCACACTATGACATCACTATGACATTGTGACATCACACAATGACATCATACTATGACATCATACCATGACTTCACACTATGACATCACTATGACATTGTGACATCACACTATAACATCACACTATGACATCACACTATGACATCACACTATGGCATCACTATGACATTGTGACATCACACAATGACATCACACTATGACATCACACCATGACTTCACACTATGACATCACTATGACATTGTGACATCACACTATGACATCACACTTTGACTTCACACTATGACATCACAATGACATCACACTATGACTTCACACTATGACATCACTATGACATTGTCACATGACACTATGACATCACACTATGACATCACTATGACATTGTGACATCACACAATGACATCACACTATGACTTCACACTATGACATCACTATGACATCACACTATGACTTCACACTATGACATCACTATGAAATTGTGACATCACACTATGACATCGCTATGACATTGTGACATCACTATGATATTGTGACATCACACTTTGACATCACACAATGACTTCACACTATGACATCCCTATGACATTGTGACATCACACTATGACATCACACTATGACATCACTATGACATTGTGACATCACACTATGACATCACACTATGACTTCACACTATGACATCACTATGACATCACACTATGACTTCACACTATGACATCACTATGACATTGTGACATGACACTATGACATCACACTATGACATCACTATGACATTGTGACATCACACTATGACATCACACTACGACATCACACTATGACTTCACACTATGACATCCCTATGATATTGTGACATCAAACTATGACGTCACACTATGACATCACACTATGACATCACACTATGACATCACTATGACATTGTGACATCACACTATGACATCACACTATGACATCCCTATGACATTGTGACATCACACTATGACATCACACTATGACATCCCTATGACATTGTGACATCACACTATGACATCACACTATGACATCACTATGACATTGTGACATCACACAATGACATCACACTATGACATCACACCATGACTTCACACTATGACATCACTATGACATTGTGACATCACACTATGACATCACTATGACATTGTGACATCACTATGACATTGTGACATCACTATGACATTGTGACATCACACTATGACATCACACAATGACTTCACACTATGACATCCCTATTACATTGTGACATCACACTATGACATCACTATGACATTGTGACATCACACTATGACATCACACTATGACTTCACACTATGACATCACTATGACATCACACTATGACTTCACACTATGACATCACTATGACATTGTGACATCACACTATGACATCACTAAGATATTGAGACATCACACTATGACATCAAACTGTGACATCACACTATGACTTCACACTATGACATCACTATGACATTGTGACATCACACTATGACATCACTATGACATTGTCACATCACACTATGACATCACACTATGACTTCACACTATGACATCACTATGACATCACACTATGACTTCACACTATGACATCACTATGATATTGTGACATCACACTATGACGTCACACTATGACATCACACTATGACATCACACTATGACATCACACCATGACTTCACACTATGACATCACTATGACATTGTGACATCACACTATGACATCACTATGACATTGTGACATCACTATGACATTGTGACATCACTATTGTTGTGGAATTTCTGAATACTCAGGTTAACTCAGTCAATAGGAAGGAAGAGGCCCCGAAGCTGCTGATGTCTTACAAAGAAGGTTTATTGAAGCTTGATCAAGGAGCAATTGTCAGGTCTCCACCATTGATGTGCTCTCTGCGTGAAGCCCCCACAACTCTGCCCTTTCCACCTGAAGCTCAGTATTTTACCCCCTTATCATGTTTTGACTTACTTGGCTCCTCTGGCATCTCTGACCCTGGAGGCCACAAAGACTATGACTTCACACTATGACATCACTATGACATTGTGACATCACACTATGACATCACTATGACATTGTCACATCACACTATGACATCACACTATGACTTCACACTATGACATCACTATGACATCACACTATGACTTCACACTATGACATCACTATGATATTGTGACATCACACTATGACGTTACACTATGACATCACACTATGACATCACTATGACATTTTGACATCACACTATGACATCACACAATGACTTCACACTATGACATCACACTATGACATCACTATGACATTGTGACATCACACAATGACATCACACTATGACAGCACACTATGACTTCACACTATGACATCACTATGACATTGTGACATCACACTATGACATCACACTATGACATCACTATGACATTGTGACATCACACAATGACATCACACTATGAGATCACACTATGACTTCACACTATGACATCACTATGAAATTGTGACATCACACTATGACATCGCTATGACATTGTGACATCACTATGACATTGTGACATCACTATGATATTGTGATATCACTATGACATCACAATGACTTCACACTATGACATCGCTATGACATTGTGACATCACTATGACATTGTGACATCACTATGATATTGTGACATCACACTTTGACATCACACAATGACATCACACTATGACATCCCTATGACATTGTGACATCACACTATGACATCACACTATGACATCATTATGACATTGTGACATCACACTATGACATCACACTATGACTTCACACTATGACATCACTATGACATCACACTATGACTTCACACTATGACATCACTATGACATTGTGACATGACACTATGACATCACACTATGACATCACTATGACATTGTGACATCACACTATGACATCACACTGTGACATCACACTATGACTTCACACTATGACATCCCTATGATATTGTGACATCACACTATGACGTCACACTATGACATCACACTATGACATCACACTATGACATCACTATGACATTGTGACATCACACTATGACATCACACTATGACATCCCTATGACATTGTGACATCACACAATAGACATCACACTATGACATCACTATGACATTGTGACATCACACAATGACATCACACTATGGACATCACACCATGACTTCACACTATGACATCACAATGACATTGTGACATCACTCTTGATGACATCACTATGACTTGTGACATCACTATGACATTGTGACATCACACTATGACATCACACAATGACATCACACTATGACATCCCTATTACATTGTGACATCACACTATGACATCACTATGACATTGTGACATCAACTATGACATCACACTATGACTTCACACGATGACATCACTATGACATCACACTATGACTTCCACACTAGGACATCACTAGGACATTGTGACATCACACTATGACATCACTAAGTATTGCGGACATCACACATATGACATCAAACTGTGACATCACTCTATGACTTCACACTATTGACATCACATGATAAACACTAGGACTTCACACTAGGACATCACTATGACATTGTGACATCACACAATGACATCACACTATGACAATCACACCATGACTTCACACTATGACATCACTATGGACATTGTCGACCTCACACATGACATCACACTATGACATCACACTATGACTACACTATGCATCACTTTGACATTGTGACATCACACAATGACCTCACACTATGACATCACACCATGACTTCACACTATGACATCAGCTATGACATTGTGACATCACACTATGACATCACTATGACTTTTACTATATGACATTTGACATCACTATGTTAATTTGAATACACAGGAATAAATAAAAAAAACCCCGAAGGGGACTTTCCTTACAAAGATATATGAATTTGACAACAATCATCCCCCTTGATTCCCTTGCTAACCCACACAACTTGCTCCACAAAGCTCACTATTACCCTTATATTCACTTGACTCCTTGCATTTGCCCTCACACTAGACATACTATTTCCCTAACATCACTATGACTTTTACATCACATCAACTATGATTTTCACATACATCCCTTTTACACAACTTTACACTAACCCTAACATTGCATCACTATAATCACATTTTTAAAATACTTTGGGACATCACAAATGACATCCCCTATACCACTTATTCACACTAAACCCTTAACTTTGGGACATCACTTTTAATACACCAATTAACATAAAAAGGGACTTCACACAATGAACACTATGAATCACACTATGACTTCACACTATGACACAAAAATTTTCATACACTATGACACCAACTAACATCAATGTTACATACTATTTCATACACTTTCACAATAACCCCAAAATAACCACATACACCCCTATGACACCCACTAATAATTGACATACACTAACATACATCCCATACTTGCCACAAACACCAAATTCACACTTGACTACATACATTTGACATACACTATGACAGCACACGATACATCACTTATGACATTTGACATCACACTCTGACATCACACAATGACATCACACTATGACATCACACTATGACATCACTATGACATTGTGACATCACACTATGACATCACACTATGACATCACACTATGACTTCACACTATGACATCACTATGACATTGTGACATCACACTATGACATCACACTATGACATCCCACTATACTTCACACTATGACATCACTATGACATTGTGACATCACACATGACATCACAACATTTGACATCACACAATTCACACTATGACATCACTATGACATAACATCACACTATGACATCACATATTACATCCTAGATTTTTGGACATCACTATGACATTTGACATCAATATGACATCACAATGATTTAAAACCCTTTTCCTACATACATTTGACTCAACTAACACACTACAACATTGACTTCACAATGACACACTATGAATCACACTATGACTTCACACTATGACATCACTATGACATTGTGACATCACACTAATGACATCACACTATGACATCACACTATGACTTCACACTATGACATCACTATGACATTGTGACATCACACTATGACATCACACTATGACATCACACTATGACTTTCACACTATGACATTACATCACACTATGACATCACACAATGACTTCACACTATGACATCACACCATGACTTCACACTATGACATCACTATGACATTGTGACATCACACTATGACATCACTATGACTTCACACTATGACATCACTATGACATTGTGACATCACACTATGACATCACACTATGACATCACTAAGATATTGTGACATCACACTATGACATCAAACTGTGACATCACACTATGCCTTCACACTATGACATCACTATGATATCACACTATGACTTCACACTATGACATCACTATGACATTGTGACATCACACAATGACATCATACTATGACATCATACCATGACTTCACACTATGACATCACTATGACATTGTGACATCACACTATGACATCACACTATGACATCACACTATGACATCACACTATGGCATCACTATGACATTGTGACATCACACAATGACATCACACTATGACATCACACCATGACTTCACACTATGACATCACTATGACATTGTGACATCACACTATGACATCACACTTTGACTTCACACTATGACATCACAATGACATCACACTATGACTTCACACTATGACATCACTATGACATGTACATACACTATGACATCACACTATGACATCACTATGACATTTGACATCACAATGACATCACACTATGACTCACACTATGACATCACTATGACATCACACTTTGACATCACACTATGACATCACAACTATGACATCCACTTACATATATGACATCACATACACTATGACATCACAATGACATCACACATGACATCACTATGACATCACACTATGACTTCACACTATGACATCACAATATACTTGTGACATCACACTATGACATCATACTATACATATCACACTATGACATCACTATGACAATTTCACACTATGACATCACTATGCATGACATAAACTATGACTAACACTATCATCACTATGACATTACATCACACTATGACATCACTATGACATCACACATGACATCACATCATTTGACATCACACTATGACATCACACATGACTTCCTACTATGACATCCCTATGACATTGTGACATCACACTATGACATCACACTATGAAATCACACAATGACTTCACACTATGACATCACACTATGACATCACTATGACATTGTGACATCACACAATGACATCACACTATGACAGCACACTATGACGTCACACTATGACATCACTATGACATTGTGACATCACACTATGACATCACACTATGACATCACTATGACATTGTGACATCACACAATGACATCACACTATGACATCACACCATGACTTCACACTATGACATCACTATGACATTGTGACATCACACTATGACATCACTATGACTTCACACTATGACATCACTATGACATTGTGACATCACACTATGACATCACACTATGACATCACTAAGATATTGTGACATCACACTATGACATCAAACTGTGACATCACACTATGACTTCACACTATGACATCACTATGATATCACACTATGACTTCACACTATGACATCACTATGACATTGTGACATCACACAATGACATCATACTATGACATCATACCATGACTTCACACTATGACATCACTATGACATTGTGACATCACACTATAACATCACACTATGACATCACACTATGACATCACACTATGACATCACTATGACATTGTGACATCACACAATGACATCACACTATGACATCACACCATGACTTCACACTATGACATCACTATGACATTGTGACATCACACTATGACATCACACTTTGACTTCACACTATGACATCACAATGACATCACACTATGACTTCACACTATGACATCACTATGACATTGTGACATGACACTATGACATCACACTATGACATCACTATGACATTGTGACATCACACAATGACATCACACTATGACTTCACACTATGACATCACTATGACATCACACTATGACTTCACACTATGACATCACTATGACATTGTGACATCACACTATGACATCACTATGAAATTGTCACATCACACTATGACATCACACTATGACTTCACACTATGACATCACTATGACATCACACTATGACTTCACACTATGACATCACTATGATATTGTGACATCACACTATGACGTCACACTATGACATCACACTATGACATCACTATGACATTTTGACATCACACTATGACATCACACAATGACTTCACACTATGACATCCCTATGACATTGTGACATCACACTATGACATCACACTATGACATCACACTATGACATCACTATGACATTGTGACATCACACAATGACATCACACTATGACATCACACTATGACTTCACACTATGACATCACTATGACATTGTGACATCACACTATTACATCACACTATGACATCACTATGACATTGTGACATCACACAATGACATCACACTATGAGATCACACTATGACTTCACACTATGACATCACTATGAAATTGTGACATCACACTATGACATCGCTATGACATTGTGACATCACTATGACATTGTGACATCACTATGATATTGTGATATCACACTATGACATCACACAATGACTTCAAACTATGACATCCCTATTACATTGTGACATCACACTATGGCATCACTATGACATTGTGACATCACACAATGACATCACACTATGACATCACACCATGACTTCACACTATGACATCACTATGACATTGTGACATCACACTATGACATCACACTTTGACTTCACACTATGACATCACAATGACATCAAACTATGACTTCACACTATGACATCACTATGACATTGTGACATGACACTATGACATCAAACTATGACATCACACTATGCCTTCACACTATGACATCACTATGATATCAAACTATGACTTCACACTATGACATCACTATGACATTGTGACATCACACAATGACATCATACTATGACATCATACCATGACTTCACACTATGACATCACTATGACACTGTGACATCACACTATGACATCAGACTATGACATCACACTATGACATCACACTATGACATCACAATGACTCAACTATGACTTCACACTATGACATCACTATGACATTGTGACATGACACTATGACATCAAACTATGACATCACACTTATGCCTTCACACTATGACATCACTATGATATCAAACTATGACTTCACACTATGACATCACTATGACATTGTGACATCACACAATGACATCATACTATGACATCATACCATGACTTCACACTATGACATCACTATGACACTGTGACATCACACTATGACATCAGACTATGACATCACACTATGACATCACACTATGGCATCACTATGACATTGTGACATCACACAATGACATCACACTATGACATCACACCATGACTTCACACTATGACATCACTATGATATTGTGACATCACACTATGACATCACACTTTGACTTCACACTATGACATCACAATGACATCACACTATGACTTCACACTATGACATCACTATGACATTGGTACATCACTATGACATCACTATGACATTGTGACATCACACAATGACATCACACTATGACTTCACACTATGACATCACTATGACATCACACTATGACTTCACACTATGACATCACTATGACATTGTGACATCACACTATGACATCACTATGACATTGTCACATCACACTATGACATCACACTATCACTTCACACTATGACATCACTATGACATCACACTATGACTTCACACTATGACATCACTATGATATTGTGACATCACACTATGACGTCACACTATGACTTCACACTATGACATCACTATGACATTGTGACATGACACAATGACATCACACTATGACATCACACCATGACTTCACACTATGACATCACTATGACATTGTGACATCACACAATGACATCACACTATGACATCACACCATGACTTCACACTATGACATCACTATGACATTGTGACATCACACAATGACATCACACTATGACATCACACCATGACTTCACACTATGACATCACTATGACATTGTGACATCACACTATGACATCACTATGACTTCACACTATGACATCACTATGACATTGTGACATCACACTATGACATCACACTATGACATCACTAAGATATTGTGACATCACACTATGACATCAAACTGTGACATCACACTATGCCTTCACACTATGACATCACTATGATATCACACTATGACTTCACACTATGACATCACTATGACATTGTGACATCACACAATGACATCATACTATGACATCATACCATGACTTCACACTATGACATCACTATGACATTGTGACATCACACTATAACATCACACTATGACATCACACTATGACATCACACTATGGCATCACTATGACATTGTGACATCACACAATGACATCACACTATGACATCACACCATGACTTCACACTATGACATCACTATGACATTGTGACATCACACTATGACATCACACTTTGACTTCACACTATGACATCACAATGACATCACACTATGACTTCACACTATGACATCACTATGACATTGTGACATCACACTATGACATCACACTATGACATCACTATGACATTGTGACATCACACAATGACATCACACTATGACTTCACACTATGACATCACTATGACATCACACTATGACTTCACACTATGACATCACTATGACATTGTCACATCACACTATGACATCACACTATGACTT
Source organism: Sebastolobus alascanus (assembly GCA_916701645.2). Lineage (NCBI taxonomy): Eukaryota > Metazoa > Chordata > Actinopteri > Perciformes > Sebastidae > Sebastolobus > Sebastolobus alascanus. The sequence goes on along the minus strand of CAKAOJ020000852.1, from coordinate 33,979 downwards.
CACACTATGACATCACTATGACATCACACTATGACTTCACACTATGACATCACTATGATATTGTGACATCACACTATGACGTCACACTATGACATCACACTATGACATCACTATGACATTTTGACATCACACTATGACATCACACAATGACTTCACACTATGACATCCCTATGACATTGTGACATCACACTATGACATCACACTATGACATCACACTATGACATCACTATGACATTGTGACATCACACAATGACATCACACTATGACAGCACACTATGACTTCACACTATGACATCACTATGACATTGTGACATCACACTATTACATCACACTATGACATCACTATGACATTGTGACATCACACAATGACATCACACTATGAGATCACACTATGACTTCACACTATGACATCACTATGAAATTGTGACATCACACTATGACATCGCTATGACATTGTGACATCACTATGACATTGTGACATCACTATGATATTGTGATATCACACTATGACATCACACAATGACTTCAAACTATGACATCCCTATTACATTGTGACATCACACTATGGCATCACTATGACATTGTGACATCACACAATGACATCACACTATGACATCACACCATGACTTCACACTATGACATCACTATGACATTGTGACATCACACTATGACATCACACTTTGACTTCACACTATGACATCACAATGACATCACACTATGACTTCACACTATGACATCACTATGACATTGTGACATGACACTATGACATCAAACTATGACATCACACTATGCCTTCACACTATGACATCACTATGATATCACACTATGACTTCACACTATGACATCACTATGACATTGTGACATCACACAATGACATCATACTATGACATCATACCATGACTTCACACTATGACATCACTATGACATTGTGACATCACACTATGACATCACACTATGACATCACACTATGACATCACACTATGGCATCACTATGACATTGTGACATCACACAATGACATCACACTATGACATCACACCATGACTTCACACTATGACATCACTATGATATTGTGACATCACACTATGACATCACACTTTGACTTCACACTATGACATCACAATGACATCACACTATGACTTCACACTATGACATCACTATGACATTGTGACATGACACTATGACATCACACTATGACATCACTATGACATTGTGACATCACACAATGACATCACACTATGACTTCACACTATGACATCACTATGACATCACACTATGACTTCACACTATGACATCACTATGACATTGTGACATCACACTATGACATCACTATGACATTGTCACATCACACTATGACATCACACTATGACTTCACACTATGACATCACTATGACATCACACTATGACTTCACACTATGACATCACTATGATATTGTGACATCACACTATGACATCACACTATGACATCACACTATGACATCACTATGACATTTTGACATCACACTATGACATCACACAATGACTTCACACTATGACATCCCTATGACATTGTGACATCACACTATGACATCACACTATGACATCACACTATGACATCACTATGACATTGTGACATCACACAATGACATCACACTATGACAGCACACTATGACTTCACACTATGACATCACTATGACATTGTGACATCACACTATGACATCACACTATGACATCACTATGACATTGTGACATCACACAATGACATCACACTATGAGATCACACTATGACTTCACACTATGACATCACTATGAAATTGTGACATCACACTATGACATCGCTATGACATTGTGACATCACTATGACATTGTGACATCACTATGATATTGTGATATCACACTATGACATCACACAATGACTTCACACTATGACATCCCTATTACATTGTGACATCACACTATGGCATCACTATGACATTGTGACATCACACAATGACATCACACTATGACATCACACCATGACTTCACACTATGACATCACTATGACATTGTGACATCACACTATGACATCACTATGACATTGTGACATCACTATGACATTGTGACATCACACAATGACATCACGCTATGACATCACACCATGACTTCACACTATGACATCACTATGACATTATGACATCACACTATGACATCACTATGACATTGTGACATCACTATGACATTGTGACATCACACTATGACATCACACAATGACTTCACACTATGACATCCCTATTACATTGTGACATCACACTATGACATCACTATGACATTGTGACATCACACTATGACATCACACTATGACTTCACACTATGACATCACTATGACATCACACTATGACTTCACACTATGACATCACTATGACATTGTGACATCACACTATGACATCACTAAGATATTGAGACATCACACTATGACATCAAACTGTGACATCACACTATGACTTCACACTATGACATCACTATGATATCACACTATGACTTCACACTATGACATCACTATGACATTGTGACATCACACAATGACATCACACTATGACATCACACCATGACTTCACACTATGACATCACTATGACATTGCGACATCACACTATGACATCACACTATGACATCACACTATGACATCACACTATGGCATCACTTTGACATTGTGACATCACACAATGACCTCACACTATGACATCACACCATGACTTCACACTATGACATCACTATGACATTGTGACATCACACTATGACATCACTATGACATTGTGACATCACTATGACATTGTGACATCACTATTGTTGTGGAATTTCTGAATACTCAGGTTAACTCAGTCAATAGGAAGGAAGAGGCCCCGAAGCTGCTGATGTCTTACAAAGAAGGTTTATTGAAGCTTGATCAAGGAGCAATTGTCAGGTCTCCACCATTGATGTGCTCTCTGCGTGAAGCCCCCACAACTCTGCCCTTTCCCCCTGAAGCTCAGTATTTTACCCCTTTATCATGTTTTGACTTACTTGGCTCCTCTGGCATCTCTGACCCTGGAGGCCACAAAGACTATGACTTCACACTATGACATCACTATGACATTGTGACATCACACTATGACATCACTATGACATTGTCACATCACACTATGACATCACACAATGACTTCACACTATGACATCCCTATGACATTGTGACATCACACTATGACATCACACTATGACATCACAATGACATTGTGACATCACACAATGACATCACACTATGACAGCACACTATGACTTCACACTATGACATCACTATGACATTGTGACATCACACTTTGACATCACACTATGACATCACTATGACATTGTGACATCACACAATGACATCACACTATGAGATCACACTATGACTTCACACTATGACATCACTATGAAATTGTGACATCACACTATGACATCGCTATGACATTGTGACATCACTATGACATTGTGACATCACTATGATATTGTGACATCACACTTTGACATCACACAATGACTTCACACTATGACATCCCTATGACATTGTGACATCACACTATGACATCACACTATGACATCATTATGACATTGTGACATCACACTATGACATCACACTATGACTTCACACTATGACATCACTATGACATCACACTATGACTTCACACTATGACATCACTATGACATTGTGACATGACACTATGACATCACACTATGACATCACTATGATATTGTGACATCACACTATGACGTCACACTATGACATCACACTATGACATCACACTATGACATCACTATGACATTGTGACATCACACTATGACATCACACTATGACATCACTATGACATTGTGACATCACACTATGACATCACACTATGACATCACTATGACATTGTGACATCACACAATGACATCACACTATGACATCACACCATGACTTCACACTATGACATCACTATGACATTGTGACATCACACTATGACATCACTATGACATTGTGACATCACTATGACATTGTGACATCACTATGACATTGTGACATCACACTATGACATCACACAATGACTTCACACTATGACATCCCTATTACATTGTGACATCACACTATGACATCACTATGACATTGTGACATCACACTATGACATCACACTATGACTTCACACTATGACATCACTATGACATCACACTATGACTTCACACTATGACATCACTATGACATTGTGACATCACACTATGACATCACTAAGATATTGAGACATCACACTATGACATCAAACTGTGACATCACACTATGACTTCACACTATGACATCACTATGATATCACACTATGACTTCACACTATGACATCACTATGACATTGTGACATCACACAATGACATCACACTATGACATCACACCATGACTTCACACTATGACATCACTATGACATTGCGACATCACACTATGACATCACACTATGACATCACACTATGACATCACACTATGGCATCACTTTGACATTGTGACATCACACAATGACATCACACTATGACATCACACCATGACTTCACACTATGACATCACTATGACATTGTGACATCACACTATGACATCACTATGACATTGTGACATCACTATGACATTGTGACATCACTATTGTTGTGGAATTTCTGAATACTCAGGTTAACTCAGTCAATAGGAAGGAAGAGGCCCCGAAGCTGCTGATGTCTTACAAAGAAGGTTTATTGAAGCTTGATCAAGGAGCAATTGTCAGGTCTCCACCATTGATGTGCTCTCTGCGTGAAGCCCTCACAACTCTGCCCTTTCCCCCTGATGCTCAGTATTTTACCCCCTTATCATGTATTGACTTACTTGGCTCCTCTGGCATCTCTGACCCTGGATGCCACAAAGACTGGCTCCATGGTCCCTACTACAGACACAGCTGTAAAGATAATGGTGGAGCTCCTAGATAGGACTCCAACCCAATAACGTCAACAGAGGGACACCCTGACCTCTCGACCAAGGAGAGAGAGGAAGAGTAGAAAATTCCATCACAACCCCTCCTTTTTTGATCGACAGATCAACACTAATTACCCCCCCAGTGTGTCCTATTAATTTGACAATTGAGCACCAGAGCATTGTCACGGTTGATCGACTTCACGCAGTAATGCCTAATTTTACAGTTAAATTCCAAAACAGTAACATAACATGATATTTATGCTAAATGTCTGATGGAACAAGTGGAATAACATACAAACATATGATGAATTTAATTAAAATCGAAAACCCTTCCCTTTAGGCATTTGTTAAGTATTATTTTAGTTCCATATAATGATGATAATAAAACATGAATCATACATAATTATCAAAAGGTTCACCCTTAACCTCTAGCAATGACCTATGAGTTCCATCCTCAAGCCCATTAAGGCCTACCCAGGAAAATTACCTGTAGACCTCCAAAACCCTGTAAAGGTTTATAGAGCTTTGACAGAGGTCGCAGGTCACATGCCTCTACTGACAAAAGGCCAAAAACTCTGCCTCCGTTTTACAGGAGATAGAGCAAAAAGACCAGATGCGCTAACTGCTCTATCTGGACAGGACAAAGGTAAAACCTCAGATGACAAAAGAGGGAAAACCCACATTGTCCGATCCGTCAACCCGATTATCTTCAGGGTGATGTAGGGTGATTTACCTGATTAAGTTTCAAATATAATCCAACACACTTGATTAAATGACATCACACACTAAATTTTAAACTTAATATAAAGTCAATCTTCATTCTTAAAACAAGATAGATAATAGAACAAGAAATAAATGGAACAAAATTTAAGTAAAGAAGTACATCATAAATCCTAAATCATTTCATTTTTTTTTTTTTTTTTTTTTTTTTTTCTTTGAGATGGGGATATCCTTACCCACAGAGGTACCCGGAAGCAGGATGCAATTTCACCCTCCTTTCGGACACCATCAATGCAGCTCGGACACCCCCTCCCCAAATCCTTCAGTTTTCTAAATCCTCATGTAGGATCCAAGTTCATCTTAAAGAGTAAACACTTTTACTATTAATCCCTACAACCTTTGATATCAGGATACCTTGATTATTATAAAATTCACTACCTGAAAAATTGAAAACATTAAACAATTAACCCTTGAGAGAGTAACAGATCCAACTCATTCTCCGTGTTTACTGTCATCCATGTGATGAGTGTAATGTGTATGCAGTGTCTTTATAGAAAGTGTTGTGAGTGTGTACTGAGATGTGTGAGTTAATGTGACATGTATGTTTTAGTACTGCAAGATAAGTACTGTATGTGTGTGTGTTTCATGACATAATAATATGTTGTAATATTGCTTTGATTTTAACACACAGAATCATAGGAATCAATACCACTGGTCAAATAATGAATAAGGTTGATTATATTAGATTAACACACATTTTTTTCTTTTAAATGATTATTTCTAACTGATTAAGTCTTCTTCTTCAACTCAGGTGCTTTGCGCACCACAGAGCCATCACTGTGGAGAGCTCTCAAGACATACGATGCACAGTGACGTGGGTGTCTTCCTTGCTGGCAAAATCAAATATCAATTTAAACACAATCATGAAAAATAAAAACAGACGGCAGCGTAAACTCTGGTTCTGTTAAAAAAATACCCATCTGAGTCCTTATCTGACTGCCTGATCACAGTTGGAGAAATGTGAGATTACAGATCATCTGTTTCCCCCTCCTCTTCTCCCTCCTCCTCCAGACTAAGGTCTTCTAACCCCAAACGCTGAACCCAATTTTCAAATTCCTCATTATCATAATGCCTGGTCTCTACATGATGGAGTGCTTGGCCTCCCACACTTATACGGACCTGGGGGGCTTGTACCACGGTTCTAGCAGTTTTCTGGACAACAACTCTGATTATTGCCCCTAAACATGTGAAGAGGAGGAGGAGAAGGATAATGGTCGCCATCAGAGTAGCTAGGAATCTGACCGGCCCTGAACCCCAGGAACCAAACAGCCCTGAAAAATCTCCAATATTAAAACCGTGTTCAAGATGTAATTCTTTGATACCTAAGGCGGTGTCATGTGCCATATTCATTACATCGGTGGTGGCGTCAGAAATGTAGGAACAACACTCGGTGCCTATGAGCTTACATGTTCCACCTTGAGCTGCTAGTAGCATATCAAGTGCCATGCGGTTCTGTAAAGCCACCGTCTTGACCTCTTGTAGTTCTTTGTGTTCGGCCAACATTGCCCTACTGGAAGCGTTGAGGTGACTCTCTAAGACTTTTGACAAGGAGGCAAGCTCCTGTTGGCTGACATAAATACCATACCAGGGTAGGAAGATGCTGGCTATTTTCTGACCGGTGGAAATTCCTCGTTTATGCCTATGTAATGGGGTTTACAAAGAAGCTATTTCCTTGGAGTCTACTTCTCGAATTAGGGGAATCAAATATGCTAAGTAGCAGACTCCATGGGGGCCCTCTTCTGGTACGCAGCGGTAGGCTCTGTCACCACACACTAGAAACACTCTCTCAGGTAGCGCGGATTGTTTTAGAGTGACGTTCACCACATTATGACAACTACTGTCTCCTAGCTCATCATGACCTGTTCCTACTCCTCGGAAGCAAAGAGAAACATTCTGTAACTCATGAATGGCCACTGGGGGCAGATATGTTGAACAATCTCGTAGGGGTGTTGGTTGTTCCTGTAACGGTGTGTTGCAATCGCGTGTTCTTATCTTTATTGATCCTACGTTTTCTCGTGCCAAACCATGGTTGTATGTACACTAATGCTTCGACTAAAGCAGTGGCGGTGTGTGGCTGAGGTACACACACCTGACCTCCTGGAGGGTTTGAACAATTAGTTTGGACAAGAATAATTTGGACTCTGTACTCAAAGCTGACTTTTATGTACGCCTCAATGTGTGCAATATGGAACAGAACCGAGTAATTAAATCCAATTGGTAGATATTTTTCATTTACTAGTTTGGTGACATAATCAGCGAGATTTTTGTTGAGTGGTGACTGAGCGGGCTCCATTGGATAAGTTGGAGTGTAACAGGAGTCTGCTTCTTTTTCCATCCTGGATGCTAAATCATTCCAATTTAGCACCTTATAATCAGCTTTTGTAAATGGGATTGGATTAAACATTGGAGCATGCATGGAAGAAGGCATATTCTGACACAACCAGCAGTTACTAAGATTTCTCTCTCTTGCGTAATCAATCATTAAGCTAATGGCTGTGTTTGTTTCCTGTTGGAGTGGTCTCTGGTCTCTAAGTGACGTTTTTCCTCTAATTAGTTCTTCTTGTTCACCTATGTTGTTAGTGGATTCAAAACCTGTTGGTTGGAAGAGATAGTCTCGTATATCTTCTCTCAGAACAGTGAGGTAACAGCCCTCTACGTGACCTTTGACCTCTTGATAGCTCGCGTCCCAGTCATAACAAACTGGGTGGAGCTTGAGCTGTTGTTTTGTAAAACACCACAATTCAAGAGGCCTGGACCCAGGGGAGAGAGAGGTGTACTTTACTCGTGACCGTCCTGGGCTCCCCCTCTCTGTCTCCACCTGTCGCCCATCCTCCGTTGCCCACCACCATTTTCCCTCCTGTATAACTCTGGGGGTGGGCCAAAAAACAGTTACCTGGTTCACATCTGTCGCTTGGACAGTCAAAGGTGATCGAGGCTCTGTTTCTTTTCTGTCGGGGAAGAGCAATGAGTTTGTGTTTATTCAGTTTCTCTGTATTGCTCCCCTCCTTTTCGTCCACCACTCCGGTGTGTAACAAAGTGTTGGGTGGTGGCTCAGCCATACTCACAACGGTTGCAAGCACTGGATTGCTTGTTGTTCTACCGAACTCAAAGCTCCGCTCGGCGCCTGGAACATGAGGTCCCCCCTGCTCCGATGTCCTCGGACTAGGTTGCTCGGTCCCCTGACCGAGCCCACTCAGCAGTAAGAGGAGAAGGGGTGACCGTCTTGTCACATGCCATCTCCCTGCATTACCTCTGCAGCAGCCGGAGGTGCTGCTCTGCACCTTGTAGCATGCACCCATTCCGCTCTGCCTTCGACCTTTACTGCTGTTCTGGTCACCAACAGTACCTGGTATGGGCCTTTCCACCTAGGAAACAAACAGAGAACACACCTTGTCCAAGGACTTAATTAGGACTTTATCACCAACTTTGAAAAGGGGTAAATTTCTCTCGTCCGAGGGTTTTGGGAGCCGTTCTGCCACCTGTAATTGATACCTTCTTAAAACTTTGGTTAGTGCTTTAACATAATCAACCAGGAATTCCTCAGTCCAAAGCAGCGAAGTTTTATATGGTGTCAATGGGGGACTTGACCCTGTTGACATTGATCTTCCCATGAGCACCTCGTGTGGGCTTAGCCCTGTCGTAGCACTTGGTGTACTGCGAATGGAGTACAACACAATTGGCAGTGCATTTCAGACCTGTTGTTGTCAACAAGTATTTGAAAACTTTTGAATTTGGCATATGTACAAAATCGATCTGTATATTTACAAAAGGGCCCGATTGTGGCGGTAGATGGTCATGTTTTATCGAACTGTTCTTTCTCCTGGTTTGTTGGCATGTCGTGCACCTTTCTCCAAGTGTTTGTGAGACCTGTGTGATGCCTGGCGCAAACCATTGTGAACAAATTACCTCATTCATCCCCCCTCTTCCTACATGTGCAGGTCCATGTGCCACATGTGCTAGCCCATGTAGGAGAGAACGAGGACAGATATGGCTTTCATGGTAATTTTTATAAGTGGCTCAGAAACTCTGTTCTTAACAGAAATCAATATGTTTTTATTAATCACTTCTCAGTCATTCACTATGAATGAATGAATGAATGAATGAATTAATTAATTAATAGTTTTGTTTCGGTCATACATCAAAAAGAACAAAACTTTACAATCTGTGTGAATATAAACCAACACTGTATCCATTTCACACAACAACGTTCATATACTCAAAGACTGAAAAAAAAAGGAATAGGCTGAAGCCCCAAGGCTTATTGTTGCCTCTCCTATACAATCAATAAATTAACCAGAATATCAGCATTACAAAGGAAAGAAAAAATAAAATTTACTCTAAATTGTAATCCTTACTTATTTCACATTTTAAGGCTTTTTTGAAGCTCAACAGAGAGCTACAAAATGTCAACTCATCACTAAGCCTGTTCCATAATTTAACTCTCAAAACTGAGACTATATTTAACATTGTTTCTCACTTTATCTGTTTCAAAAATACACAACCCTCTTAAATTATAATGTCCTTCTCTTAATTTAAATGTTTTTGAATACTAACAGGAAGGCTTTTATTCCTAACTCGAAAAAGTATTTCTAATGTCTTTACATGCACAATATCCAAACATTTAAGACACCTGACCTTATGAATAATGGATTTGTAGTTTCACGGTAAGAAGCTTTATGTATTATTCTAATAACTCTTTTCTGGATTTTAATTATAGGGTCTATATTTGTTTTATATACATTTGATCATCATAATCTTTTTTTTCTCATAATTAATGTCTATTTTTATATATATTTTTTTTGTACTTGTCCTCCTTTTCCTTTGTTCGATATTTAATAAATTCCCTGTAAAGCCTATTTTTCTTTCTACAAGCTTTTTCCAAACCCTCTGTTAACCACGGTTTCCTCCTCTTTTTTGAAATTTTGTCTATACTCTTTCAATGGACAATGTCGGTCATAAATTGTCAAGAATGTCTCTAAAATTGCTTCATATGATTCATTAATATAATCAACATAAACTTCTTGCCAGTCATAATTCAAGAGTTCTGTCTTAAAAGCTATAATTGCCTCTAGTGATTTTATTCTAATCCAATTGTTCTGTTTCTTTGTTCTTCATTTTGACTTATTGTTAATCTCCAACACTGTAAAAACAGGCAAATAATCACTTACATCAGTCCACTTTTTATCTTCCCATCAATTACATTAATGAAAATATTATCAATCAATGTTAAACTATCCTTTGTTATTCTACTTGGCTTTAAAAAATGAACGGATAGGAACTCAAGCTAAACATAACATTAACAAATTCTATCGTTTTTGTATGATCATTATATTTCAGTAAATCAATATTTAAGTATGGCATAGCCAACCAACCGTTTAACGTCAGATGGTCTGCTAACAGAGACATCAGTGTAGTAAATTACATGTGAATTTGGGATTGGTGTCTGCTGGAGGTCTGACCTTGGAGAGGACCATGTTGCAATAACGGTATCGCAGTTATGATCATCGTCGGTCTCGATCAGTGGGAGGAGAGTGGCTAGATTTAGCGGTGCTGAGCGTTTTAGTGTAATGTGTTGTGTTGGTGCGGTGTTCAAAATGTGTAAAACTGCATGTGGAACGTGGACTACACAGTCATGAGCCAGTACTATGGGTTCTTATTTTTTTTCAATCATCATAGCTACAGAGGCCACAGCTCTCAAACAACCTGGCATGGCCAACACCACGGGTCCCAATCGAGCCGAATAGTACGCAACAGGGCGGTAATGCGAGCCATGTTTCTGCACCAGGATACCGGTAGTAAAGCCCTCCTTTTCATGCACGTGTAGATGGAACGGCAAGTTGTAGTCCGGCAGGCCCAATGCTGGGGCCTGTAACAACGCGTGTTTCACATCCTGGAAAGCTTTTAACATAGCTTCAGTCCATTCCACAATGGGTGGAGCCGTTTGCAATGTAGCGGCTCGCAAAACAGAGTCCAAGGCTGCATACTCAAATACCCAGTGCCTGCAATAATTAGCCATCCCAATGAATGCATTTCTTTCTTAGTCCTCGGAGGAGGCATATCCACCAACAGTCTCACTCTTTCTGGTGATAACAGCCGCTGGCCGTTCTTCAACACATGTCCCAGATACGTGACCTCAGGCAGGCAGAACTGCAGTTTGGTGAGTGACGCCCTGTGGCCACACTCCGCCAGTCTTTTGAGCAGCAAAATGGAGTCGGAGCGACACGCGTCTAATGATGGAGATGCCACCAAAAGGTCATCTGCATATTGAAGAAGGCTTGATCCTCCTGGCAGATCGAGATCTTCCAGATCGCGTCTCACCGCTGCTGCGTACACGCTCGGGGATTGGGAGTACCCCTGGACTAGCATTTGCCAGGTCAGCTGTCGACCTTTAAAAGTAAACGCAAACAGATACTGGCTGTCTGGGTGCAGTGGAATGGAAAAGAAAGCTGAACATAGATCAATGACTGTGTAGTGCGTTGAGTTTGCTGGTAATGAGGCTAAGATGGAGTTGGTGTCAGGGACTAATGGAGTCATTGGAACCACAATGTTGTTAATTGCTTGCAAATCTTGCACGAAGCGCCATTCGTCTGGTCTACCAGGCTTAGGAATTGGCAAAATGGGTGTGTTGCAGGGGCTGTTTGTGTAAACAAGCACGCCCTGATCCAACAGAGACTGGATCACTCCTTCAATTCCTGCAATTGCTTTGGGGGGGAGGTTGTACTAGCGAATCATAGGTAGCTTAGCATTCGCCTTAAGCGTCACTCGGTGAGGCGGAGCCGAATTTACAAAACCCACATGATTTTTATGTCTAGCCCACAAAATAGGTGGAACCTCAGCGAGTTCTGACGGAGGTCCATATTCTGTCGCCAGGGGAGGCTGCTGTGCGATAAAGGTGCTGTCCGGTAACTCAATGCGTGCTGACATGTTGATCATATACAAATCATATCCTAATGTAGTTACCATTTGGGATGGAGAGCCCTCATTACTGGCTCTCAATGTCTGGCACCTAGCCACCATTTTCCCCAGTTCCCTAGCCTCATGTCCAGGTGTGACTGCCACTGCAATGTGAGGAAAAGAATCGTTATCATCAAATAATTCACTTTGTCTCTCTGTCAACAGCATTGGAAGAGCGCTCCCCTCTGGGCCTACAAACAAAACTGCTCGCATTCTATTTTTTCTTTTTTGTCTAAATGGGTACCAGCCAATCAAATTAATTTTTGTGATGGGTTAAAGGCAGCTGTGCATTCACAACGTAAGAGAGGCCTCATAGCAGACATCAATGTAGCGCAGATTGGTGATATCTTTGCGATTTTCTGAATATTAGACACAGTGAATGTGTCCCTCATCTGAAAATTTGGCAATGTCCAGCAGTACAATTGATCAACTGTTTATTGTAAAAACTGCATTGCCTGCACGGCCTTGTCCTCTGGAATAGTTAAATATAACCCGTCCGGAGTGCAATGAATAGATGCATGAAGTTTACAAAGCAAATCTCTCCCCATCAAATTAATCGGACATTTTTCAGAGATAAAAAATGCGTGCAGTACATCCGAGCCTTCAACTAGCGGCTCCACTGTCTACCAAAATTTCAACTGTGTTACCATTTACCTCAATGGTAACGTGGGATCTTCTGACAAATCTAGCCAATCTCTAAATTGTTTTAAAAACTTGTTGTAGCCTGTATCAAGTTAAGGTTATATAAATCAACACTTAGCTACATGTATTATTAAGTAGGTCTATGATTTAACATCAGGTTATGGTCAACAAATAAATAAAATCAACAGGGAGTTGCACAATTGTTATAATTCATAGGTATACAAAACATACAATTAATATGCTCTCCTCAAAGCCACCAGACTATTGACAGAAACAGTATTTTACCCACTGATCATTATAAACACACTTTTTCAAACTGACAGAAAACATATAAAAATTCATCAAAACTGTCTTGGTCAGTCTTGCAACAATTACCATCTCTGGTTGCTTTCTACAGAATCTTGGCATTCGTAGTTTTAAGTATGTATTATAAGCTGCTTAGAGCTACTGTTAAACAGCCCTCTCTACTATCTATTTTATATTGCTGTGAACACATCTCCTTCAAACAACTGGAATTTTTCAAGTTTCTTCACCAAAACTACATTTTACAAGATTAAATTGAACACATCATGATAACGTTATAATTCACCTTCGTATAATAACCCATTGGCCCAACAAAATTAGTAAATGAGTTAGCTGAATTAGCCATTCCTTTGGCCTCTCCCCCTTACTCTGGACACAAACCCTGCAGCCTGTAGCTGTGTGTGTTTGTGTCAGTGTCTTGGTGTGTTTCTTGGCCCCGCCCCTCTGGGTGGATCATCAATGAATTCTGAGCCAGATGCTCTGCTAACTCCTTGCAGGGCGGCCACTTCTGCTCCTCTCCGTGTATCTCCCTTTCAACTGCAGCAGTGATCGAAATACATCAACTCTTCTGTCTGCTTTCTTACTAACTCTGCCTCTGAAGCTTCTGCCTTATTGTTATCTTGGGGTAAAGTGAAACAGTGAATTTGTTAAATTCAATTCAATTGCTCTTAAAGTGGGATTTTAGCTTCCGTCAACAGACAACAAACACTGAGGGGACGGAGTTTTACCATGGCGTTTAATCCTATCATACCCATCGCCTTTGCACATTTTTTTCACTGTCTGATTATCACTATCTCAGTCGATTTGGTCTGCAATATGAGCTCTAACAGAGGCATGTGACATGTTGCAATAAATGGTAGGCATTCATCCACCATTTTCCTGAATGCATCCAAACCCCATTCATAGCCATTCTCACTCACTTTCCCACCACGGCTCTGCAGAGCAGCGACTTTTTTTCACACCATCACACACTTCCTCATGTATGAAAAATCCCATTCTGGATTTCCAATGTCGCCATGCTCATTTATCTTAGACGGCTGCAGTTTCTCCGTCTCAAGTGAGCCTCCATGCGGCCATGCACCATCCGTCCAATCACACGTCAATACGGTGAACGGAACTACATATCTCCATCCGGCCTGTCTGCCCACTATCCCAGCGGGTCCAGAGGGCATATACATCTTTTCAAAATGTGTGGTTGAATTTTCTGGCGTTATGTGAGATTTGGTGTTAGTATGGTGTTTATCAAAGACATGTTGTCTTCTTTCTACTGCTTTTTTACTCTCCCGGTCATTTGACTGATTTGACCTCTCAACCCTTTGCTGTTTTAAAGTCGGTCTTATGTGTTATGTGCCTTTGGGTTATGGGGGGGAAAACTCTGACTGATGTGTGTGCGTATGCACCGAACAGCAGTTCAGAGTATTCGGATTTCTTGGAGACCCTGAATGGAGTCCTGCATGGGGCTCCAATAGGGGACTCCATAGTTCTCCCGGGAGACTTCAACGTGCACGTGGGCAACGATGGAGACACCTGGAGAGGCGTGATTGGGAGTAATGGCCCCCCTGATCTAAACCCGAATGGTCGGTTGTTACTGGACTTCTGTGCTAGTCATGGACTGTCCATAACAAACACCATGTTCGAACATAAGGATGCTCATAAGTGTACGTGGTATCAGAGCACCCTAGGCCGAAGGTCGATGATCGATTTTGTCATCGTATCGTCTGATCTGAGGCCACATGTCTTGGACACTCGGGTGAAGAGAGGGGCGGAGCTGTCAACTGATCACCATCTGGTGGTGAGTCATAGGGGACTCACCACCATATTTGTGTAATATTACCATACGATCCGCACACCGAGCTCTGATTGGTCAGTAGGCGGTGCTTTTATAGGAGTTGATCTCTTATCTGGAACATAACCTGCTCCGGAGCAGGTTAGCTGTTCAGCATAAGTTACCATGGTGATCTACCCCGGTAAGAAGTGATCCGCCTTCGTAGGACGGAAAACCCAGGGTTAACCCTGAAGTTACCTCGCTAACGCCAAATCCTGCTTCGTAGTACAGGCCTCTGGTCTCCTCCCTCAACAAGTTTCACAACCAGAATCCAACAAGCAAATCTGAACAAGCTGAGCAGCTTCTCCCACAGAGGTCAAAGGTCACAGTGTCCCTTTAAACTGAGGATGTAACGATGCGTCAGCAACTTTACATTTCAGCTGTTTCTACCACAAACTTCTGTCAGTAAAAGTCTTAATACACAATCAAAACAGCTGGATTTATTGTAAATAATGAGATTTTATTGACAAAATATTATTTACACAAATTATTTGATAAAGCAGCATGTTGCCATGACAACAACATCATCACCCAGTTTCTGGTTATAACGTTTTAACGAGTTACTTTTCACATTCAAACTGCAGTTTTTTATGTTATTACTACAAACCAAATGATTGATTTTGACATGAAAGTGTGTCTCCTTCATCCCAGAATATGTTGGGATGTTGTTATTTCTTTAGATTTTCTGTGTATTTCTGCCAGTCCTGTTACTCAGCTGTATTGTAATGAACTAATATCATGTTCTACACATTCCTCTTTCTACTTTTACATTCAACTAACTGACAACAAAACGAAAAACTTCCGCCTGAAATCAAGCAGCTGTTTTGTTTTACAATTTACTGGCGGTAAATCTGCCGCCTTAGCAACAGTAACTAAGGTGGGCGGGGCTGAGAGATCATCGCGAGAACACGGAGGCTCCGCGAGATTTGTAGCGGATAGAATCCAGAGAGAGTCCAGCAGTCACTCCTGGATCTCAGAGACCAGGACCAGGAGCACTACAAGAGCGGAAGGAGGAGGACCAGCAGAACCCGGACCAGCGGAGCAACAAGGTCCCCAGAAGACCAGCAGCAGTCTCGTCCTCTGATCCCACCGAAGTTCAAGTCAGTGTTCATGACTTCATGGCGTCATGTCGGCCATTTTGGAGCCACTGAACGGAAACAACGCAACTGTTCCTGATTGTTGTTGTCGCTCTGAACGGCCAATTATTGAACCTTTTCACCGTATTCCGGGGGGGGGGAGAGAGAGGGGGGGAGAGAGAGAGAGAGAGGGGGGGGGGGGGGAGAGAGGGAGGGGGGGAGAGGGAGAGAGAGAGGGAGGGGGGGAGAGAGAGGGAGGGGGGGAGAGGGAGAGAGAGAGAGAGAGAGAGTGGGGGAGAGAGAGAGAGAGGGGGGGAGAGAGAGAATGAGAGAGGGGGGGAGAGAGACAGAGGGGGGAGAGAGAGAGAGAGAGGGGGAGAGAGAGAGAGAGGGGGAGAGAGAGAGAGAGAGAGAGAGGGGGAGAGAGAGAGAGAGGGGGGGGAGGGAGAGAGAGAGAGGGGGGAGAGAGAGAGGAGAGAGAGAGAGAGGGGGAGAGAGAGAGAGAGGGGGGGAGAGGAGGGAGAGGGGGGAGAGAGAGAGAGAGAGGGGGAGAGAGAGAGAGAGGGGGGAGAGAGGAGAGAGAGGAGGGGGAGAGAGAGAGGGAGAGAGAGAAGGGGGAGAGAGAGAGAGGGGGGAGAGAGAGAGAGAGAGAGGGGAGAGAGAGAGAGGGAGGAGAGAGGAGAGAGGGAGGAGAGAGAGAGAGAGAGAGAGAGAGAGGGAGGGAGAGAGAGGAGAGAGGAGAGGGAGAGTCCATTACAACACTCTCCCAATAGGCTACATCTGATAACTGCAGTGCATTGTTTGTTGTTTAAAGGTGTTTTCAGATATAGTCCTCTTTAAACGAACCGAACTCAGTCCTCTTAAAGTGGACCAACAGAAAACGAACTCAGTTCTGTTTGTGTTCACATTGTTAGTTCATTTGAAAGAAGACTCAGTTCTGTTTCTTGTTACTTCAGCTCTAATGGGGCCTCAGTCCTCTTTCTGTTCACACTATAGTTGATGAAGTTGAAGTTTTAATTTAATTTTTGCATTTTGTTTATTTTTTTTTAATGTTTTTATTTCAGCTACTTTAACAAATGTAATAAATTTAAACAGTCACTGAAATGCTGTTAAAACACATTCACTATTCACAGCCTATTTTAAAGAAAAAATCATTTTGCAGCTGCACCACCATCCTGCTCACTCAGAAATATTAACAGATAATCTACAATATTATTATGTTCCATCAGTGCGACCAATCACTTCAGGAGTGATAGAGATCATTATTCATTGATTCTACGGGTCTAAGCTTCATACTGATTTTTAGTATATAAACTGAGAAAACACATTTTGTGCAGTAAACATTTTAGTGGAACTGCTCTAACTGACAGCTGTCTCAGTCACAGTGCTATTAAATGAACGTCACAAAAGAAGGACAAGCAGAGGTTTTATTCTGAGCTGATGGGGACTTGATGCTGTGATAGATTTGAATGTGAAGCCAAAAACCGCTGTTCAAAGAAATGACTGACAGTGCATAAAAGCTGTAATTTTAGATAGTCCTGAGTAACAAACTAATGTCTTTAAATTCTGACATGAACCTCCGCTAATTAATGCGCGTTGATACACGCTTTACGGACTGAATGAATGAGGAAATAAAGCAGCGTGAGCGTAAACTGCCACGGTTCCATGTTGTTTTTCCGAGCGTCACTGTACAAGCGCGTGTGGTCTTTCTACCGCCACTCAAGAGGGCTAAAATACAACGGTAAAAGGCAAAGCGAACCTGGAACGCTTTGTGTTCACAATGCACAGATTAAGTTTATAGACCATGTTATCAGCACTACGTGGATGGGAGTAAAACTAGAGGAGACAGCAGTACCTGAATATCTCCGTGTGCTTTGATTTGTAGTGAGTCCAGGACAACAGAGTCCAGCAGTCAGAGTGGAGACCTGCTGGATCTCAGAGACCAGGACCAGGAGCCCATTTCAGAAAGCAGCTTTAACAAACTCTGAGTTGGAAAAGTTTTCGGTTCCAGAACAGCTGATCAGAGTTTGTTCAATCAAATGTGAGGATGAAAACAGCCATCATCAATGGAGCTCTGATACTACGATTCACCATGGCAACAGGTAAATAAGAGGCAGAACCTCCAGCTGAATCCAGTCCACGTCGAGATATTAATGCATGTATATGCTGACTGTGCACATTTATCTCATCTAAAAGTGTCAATAACACAATAAAGTTTAATTCAGTGTTGTCCATGAATTCATCTTTTAGCAGACTGACATTTCCTTAATGGATGATAAAGTGGTGAATGTGACTGTGTATTAGACTGTAGCCTACATTACATTTAAATTGATTTATTCAGCTTTAATGTGACGGGACAAAACACAGGAGCAGCAGCTGAAGATGAAACATATCAAATCTCTCCATCAGAGACAGAGAGACATGCCTGTAAGCTCACAGTCTGATCCAGTAATAATGTGTTTGGTGATTTAAAGGTTAAATAGAGTAGATTTTAAATAGTAGACATTAGGGGTGTGACGAAATATTGTGCCACGAAATATCGCGATATAAAAACCTGACGATATGCATCGTCGAGACGAAAAACTGAATCGCGATATCAGGGCATAATAGTTACTACGTACATATGGGCTCCGTTGCTAAAGCTCCAGCCTCTTCCTGCTGCTCTGCAAGGCCTATGGAAGGAGGCTAAGTACAAGTCATATCTTTGGGCTACAACACATGCGCAGTTAAATCTGGTCTGCCCTCGATGAAATTGAACCAATCGCAGTGCACGACCGCAGCTTCAGTTACACTGCGCATGTGTCATACCCCCGTGACCCAGCCTCCTTTCATAGGCCTTGTCAGAGCTCCACACACAGTGCAGTCAGTGAACAGCTGATCAGAGAGGCTGCGGTGGAGAGACGAGTTGACGCTACGCTCGTTGCTGTAGTAAGTACAATAAAACTTTGCAAGTGTAAAGCCAAGATACGTTATGGAATGCTCACAGTGACCCTGATGAAGACCTATATGTTGGTCGCAACGCGTTGGTCATTTTAAACAATTATTGCCATGTAAAATAAAGGCATTTTAATTTTT
Organism: Sebastolobus alascanus; assembly: GCA_916701645.2. Taxonomy (NCBI): domain Eukaryota; kingdom Metazoa; phylum Chordata; class Actinopteri; order Perciformes; family Sebastidae; genus Sebastolobus; species Sebastolobus alascanus. The sequence goes on along the minus strand of CAKAOJ020000852.1, from coordinate 14,395 downwards.
GATCAAACACTACAGTGTGCCGTGGATTATTTTGGAGGGAGTCTTGCATTTTGTACTTTTTGGAGACCATATTCCAACCATGCAATGAGCCCTTCACAAGACTGAATGAGCCCAATACACCTGAAGGATCCATAGAGCACCTGTATGTGATTACCACAGAGACCCAGCAGTGCTTCTACTCCATTGTCTTCATACCTTATTACACCTGTTCAACAAGCATAAACACGATGAAACAGTTTAACATGTAGGAACGCAACGTTTCAATCTGCTCTGTCTGCTGCCTCTCATCCTTCGCCGCTATGTTTACATATGCAGAGCGCGTTAGCTCGGCGGCTAACAGCTAACTGTAAACACGTGTATTATTGTTATGATATCGTATCGTATCGAGATCATGAACCCAATATCGTGTATCGTATCGTATCGTGAGCTGAGTGAATCGTCACACCCCTAGCAGACATCTATTTGGATCTTGGCTCAACAGCATTCAGTGACTTCATTTCAGCTACTTCAACAAATGGAGTCAATTTAAACACAGTCAGTGAAATGCTGTTAAAACCTGTTCAGACTATACGCAGCCTATTTAAAAAAAACTCTCTTTCTAACTCTATTCTGCAGCTGCACCACCATCCTGCTCACTCAGAAATATTAACAGATAATCTACAATATTAGAGAGATTGTGTTCCATCAGTGGGAACAGTCACATCATCAGTGATAGAGATCATTATTCATTGATCCTACGTGTCTGATCTTCATACTGATCTTTACTGTTTAAACTGAGATTACACATTATGAGCAATAAACATTTTAGTGGACCTGCTCTAACAGACTGACAGCTGTCTGTGTTGAGAGTCACAGTGTTATAAAGAAGGACATGCAGAGGTTTTATTCTGAGCTGAGGGCCACTTGATGCTGTGTGATATTTGAATGTTCAAAGAAATGACTGACAGCACTAAAAAGAGTAACTTTAGACAGTCCAGAGTAACAAACTAATATCTGACTCACAGTAAACCTTCGATACAGACTGAATGAATAAGGAAATAAAATACTAATCACACTTTCTGAAACAGAGACCAGAACCAGGAGCACTACAAGAGTGAAAATGTGAAGAGTGAAATGGAGGAGGACCAGCAGAACCCGGACCGGAGCAACAAGGTCCCCAGAAGACCAGCAGCAGGCTCGTCCTCTGATACCACCGAAGTTCAGGCCAGTGTTCATGACTTAATGGCGTTATAACGACACTAAAGACACAAGGAAGAGTCAAGAACTGAATAAATTACTGTTTAAACGACACAAAAATGATGTTTTTACCAACAAAACTGTGTTGGAAAAGGACACGTCCAGGTAGAAGGAAGTTACCACTTTTGTTGTGCAGTCTGAGTAACATGATGTCATATCCGTTTCAAAACTAAAACAAAGCCGAAGGTAGAAAGCAGAAAACGGTGGAGGATCCGGGGGGATACGACCTGCAGCCTCACCAGTGTTTCCTCTATTTGCCAGGAGCAGCACCTCTGCTAAAATAGGACTGCCGCCGCTGAATTTTTTTTATTAGAGGAGAGGTGAGGGCTCCCTTGATCTCTTTAGAGACTAATGTTATATTATTTTGAGCTACAGACGCTTCATATCCAGCTCAATTCACACACCTGTGAGTAAAGCATATATTGTAAACAAAAATCTTTGCACTTACCTGATGTCAGTTCGGTTCTTCACGCATGTGAACCGCAGATTAATTACACAGCTTAACTATCATAGTCGTTGCGTGCGGCCCAGACTGGGAGAGGCTGCACAGAAAACTGCCGGGGCCGGTAGAAAACAGAGCTGCAGCTGCATTCAGTTGCACCCGGACATCAGAGTTTCGTTCTTGTGAATTTCCGACCAGCCACAACTTTTCATAAACATATACTGAGGTGGCAGCTGGGGTTACTGTATTAGTGTTAAAACTGCCAGAAACTGTCCTTGGGCGCTCGCATAAAGACCCTCTCCATCTCAAAAGTGATGAGGTTGGAGGAGGGGCGGCTAGGAGCTGCTAAGGTTTGGCTGTGTGGGCCAGAAACAGAACCCGTCTCAGTGTTGGTTTGAGGTGACTCTTGGGCAACCGGGTCGGCAATGGTACTTGCCTGGCTGTCCTGAGTCCTTACTTGCCTGGACTCTGCTTTTTGCTCGGCAACCTGAAGCTATTCATATAGAACGTCATTCTTCTCGCGCAGCCAGGCACAATCTCAAATTACTATTCATTTTACATAGCTAGTAAAAGGCAACCCCTGTGGTCTTTGTTGTAGTGGAAGACTGCTGTTGTGCTGCTGTAAATGCACAGGTGAGAGGCTTCGATCTGTGACTTACTAACTGAAGTACTGAAGGCTATTGATACTCTTATCCTATTAGGATGTTATTGAGGTAACTTCAGCACCTCTGGTGAGTAATAGCTATGTAAGAGTGTGTTAGGGATTTCTAAACCAAATAGCAAGTGTTGAGGCAAAACTTCTTCGTTTAATAATCAATAATGAGGTGTGATTAGTAATCAATAATGATATGTACTGTTTCTATGTCTATCTGCTGATCAGTAAGTATAAAATAAGGGTCCTATAATCCAGTTTAAGATGAATATTCAGTATTTACACTTTGTGCCCCTCTTGGGCCTCCTGTAACTCTCTGCACCTCTCTGTGTCTGTGGCAAAGGAGGAGTGTTCTTATGAGGGCTCATTTTTGACAGCTGCCAGACAAACAAACTTGGAGGAAATGTGTCACACCTCCTAAGCCAGGGATTGTGGGTTTTTTCCACTGTAATGACAGATGATTAGTAAAGCGAAACTGAGTTAGGTAACAACCACCTGCACTAATAACAGATCGGCTTTTAATGATGTTTACAAACACTTCAAAGGTCCCCATTTTGGGAATCCCCATTTTTGCCATAAACAACTGATCTCATGTCTGATCATTAAAATCGAAACATAGGTCAGTGGTCAAGACACGGGAGGGGCTGTTGCCCCTGGGGAACACTATAAAAACCACACCTTTTGCATTGTTTGCCAGTCTGTACCCCGGGACGACTCCAGTTATGTTGTTTGCTGTCTTTAAACAATAAACTCTGCTTATTGCAACGGACCTGAACCTCTCCAGTGATTCATTTGGACACCCTGCGTGGACACCTTTAACCAACTTTGAACTATTTTTAAACCAAGTCTTTGATACAACTTGAACCAGATTTAATTAAGAAGGGAGTGCGGGTCTGGAAAATACAGACTCTACATTATTTGGCGAGCGAAGCCTGGAGGGAGAGCCGTGGGAGAGCCGGATGACCTGGGGGAGACCTGCTCTGCGTCCTGATACATAGCCGGTGGCCACCGCAAAAGGTAAAGAAGAGTTTTTCTTCCATAAAGTGTATCGGGGTGCAGTGTCTGGTGTCCGCCCAGGTTGAGGTAATCTTGCAGCTTTACCCCAAAAGAACCTAGTTAAAAGATAACTGTGGAGTAAAATGTTTAACATGAAGAGGATAATGTCACGCATAAATTATAAAGCTGTTTAAAGCTCAAACTAACATCACTGGCCAAGCAGATCTGTTGCAATGTATGTGCTTTATGTCTGTCTTTTATATACCATGGTGCGGAAGGTATGAATGAATGAATTCTTTAATGTTGTAAATATGCTGTAGACTGCTTTTCTATATGTATTTGCATATGGCTTGGTTTGGTTAGGTGTTAAGAGCTGCCAGACTCTCCAGGGAGGAAAGAGAGGAAAAAAAAAAAGAGAGGTGTTTTTGGTTTGAGGTGGAGAAAAAAGCTGGCTTATTTAGTTGTGTTGTCTGTCAAAAGTGTAAATAAGTGTAAATAAGTTGATAGAAGCATAGGGACAGGTCGTTCCCTTATGACTTCGAGTATTACAGTGTGGGAATTAGCGCACAACTAGTCATTGTTTTGTGGATACCGCGTCTCGTCTCTGAGGCGTTTCAGCCCACTGCTGGGACATCACAGGGAATAGATGGTCTGAACGGGCAGACAACCTAGGTAATACTCACACGTGCTGGGGTACTAGCACGTGATACTGTACCCTGTAGTGGTATAGTGGCTGTAACCCTGTAGTGGTGCAGCGGTCTGATCAGATCATTGTAAATAAGTTGTAAATAAGTTGTAAATAAGTTGTAAAAAGTGCTGTATAAAGCTGCGCTATATGTGCTTTGAATGCTGTTATGTGTTAATGCCTTTAAGCTGTGTTGTTGCATGAATGATTTTGAGACATGTATGCACTATGATCTATGCTGAATAAAATAGACAGCCAATAAAGGAGAATATATAAGAGGAGATAATATATCTGTCTCCTCAGAAATCCCGGTTAAAAGTATAAGAGGGGAGAGGCATGATTCCCCTCAGTCTGTTCCCATTAAAACTATAAAGGACAAATGCATGGAGTCCTTATAATGTCACTGATAAAGCATATGAGAGGAAAAAAGTTTCCTACGTTTTTCCCCGTAAAATAATCATGAGCCTGTGAGGATCGGCCAAATGTTTCAATAAAGGCCAGTACCTCATCAGGACTTTTCTGTTACCCCGTGCAATAAATAATATTCTCCTAATAAGGCTACACACACACACACACACACACACACACACACACACACACACACACACACAAGTTGTTGTAGATAGACGGACCTGTCGCTGTACAGGCTTTGACCGGAACGAAGGAGGCACGGAGTTGACAGCCTGATTTATATATGTACTGTGCACTGATAAGAGTATGGTATAGGCTGAACAGCTGGTGTGGCCTATTAGTCTGAGATTTGTAATAGTGCACATTAAATTCATGGTGCTTTGTGCTGGATGAAGTGCCTGTGAGGGTTTCTGAACAGAGTTTGTCGTCAAATGTGTTAAATCATTAATGTACGGTACATAGGTACGTGCATTGGTAGTGAATTGGTCTGTTCCCATGTCTGATGGAGGTGATTGTAATCACAAGCAGCAGTGATTATAGTCACTACAGGAGAAATTGTGGGTTGAAGTTATAAATAATAACACCTTATTTGAGAAATATAAAGAGGTAGTAAAAAGAACCATTATGATAGAGAGGTATAACTCTAAAATTAACTAAAGTAAATGAGAAACTGGTTATATTTTGATAAAAATAAAAAGCTGAGCACGGAACTGATCGACACCATATATAACACACTGAATATAATAATCGGTTGCCGCAAAACGTGTTTTAAAGAGCTTTGAAAAAGAATTTAAAAGTGAATATCTGTATTATTAGGGTTCAAACCCCGAAGGGGTAGAACCCTATTGAAGTTGTGGCGGTTTAATATTAGGGTTCATGCCTTGAAGGGGCTGAACCCTTCTAAGATTGTGTGAATTTATTATTATTATTATTATTTGTTGACTTAAGCCGTGGCTCAATAGGCCGTGAGCTTAAAGGAGCGAAAGAAAAAAAATAAATAAATAAATAAATAAATAAATAAAAATAAAACTTAAAGGAGCGAAAAAAAAAAAAAAAAGAAACGTGAAATTTGGCACAACAACTGGAACTGATGTGCAAATGCTTCTCAAGAAATATGACATCAATCGGCCACATGACGGCGCTGTGGTTAACGCTCAAACACGCGATTTTGGAAAGGCCACGCCCCTCACACCATAGGTCTGATTGACTTGAGATTTGACACACATGTCCAGCTCCGTGTGATCTACAAAAAAGCCTCTGAGACCACTACAGTCCGCCTAACTACATTTCCGCCATTTTGGATTTTTTGAAAAAACATTTTTGACATCTCCTCCTAAAACCGTAGGTCCGATTGGTACCAAATGTTCAGTAGATCATTATTGGATGAAGTTCAACAGGAGTTGTCAAGAGCTTTTTGATATCTCATTGCGTTTTGAAGATAAGGATCAACAAACTTTTCCCTGGGCGGGGCTTAGGAGGAAATTGGCCATAATTCATCGACCATTAATACAATCATCATAAATCTTGGTAGTTATCTTCAGTGCGTGTTTGGGAATAGGTGTCCCAAAGCAGTTTCTGCTCGACCCATAGGGGGCGCCAAAACTATCAAAAACTTGTACCTCAGGATCCGGTGGACAGAATTTCATCAAATTTGGTAAACATGCTCTTGGGGCAAGTATTAACCAAGATCTGAAGTGTCATATTGATCGGTGCATGTGGGCGCGGCCTATTTAGCATTTTATGCTAGATAATGCCTTTGCTCAGTTTGCTGTGAACGGGTACGAGCTAGAGACATGAAACTTGGTACCATAACTGTACATGATGTTATAATGCTTCACATAAAATATAATCCCATTTGGCCTGATGGTGGCGCTACAGCATTTTCTAAATTTTAAAGGCCGGCCCCACTCACACCATAATTCCTATTGACATGGAATTTGACACACATGTTTAACTCCATGTGTTTTACGAAAAAGCCTTTTGGACCTCTAAAGTCTGCCTCCTAGATTTTCCTCCATGTTGAATAGTTTGAAGAACACATTCTTGACATCTCCTCCTAAACGATAGTTAAAGTTTCGTTCAAATCAACCACTAGGGGGCGCTACAAGTCAGACTATACATCATGCTATACATCAGAAAATGTTTGTCCAATCAATACTAAACTCACAGGACACGTTTCATACCAATTTGAACCACGTGTGTAAAACTATTTAGAAATTACTCCATAGGGGTCGCCACCAGTTCCAAAGATTTGCATGGGCCTAGTGCAAATTCCGCCACAAATTAGAGGCAGTTCGTCCCAGCATCATCAAACTTGATGGATGTTTTAATTAACCTGTTGAAACATCCCCAAAGTGCCATGAAATATGACTGGCGGAACTTGAGTGTACAAGTACAGAAAGGCTGCATCCACTGTAATAATGAAACAAGGGTGTGATTGGGCTCACTCCTTCTTTATACAGAATTAAACCAGCTGAAATGACTTTACTGTGCTTTGTGAAGCCCTAAACGCGATCACTGCTGCTCATGGCTTTGATTTCAGGTGCTTCCCTCTGTTGAGCGAAAAAAAGGTTTGAACCCGCGAACTGCCGCTTGCGGCTGTAATTTATATTTAATATTGGTCTGGAAAAGTGGTTGGCTTAATTTTTGCTGTTTAAATGAAGGCGACTCGCATCTCCAGGAGCAACTAAAGAAAAACACCACACACACCTTAACAGTACTAGCATAAATTTTTGAGTTTGTCCTCCCTAACAGAAAAATCCAAGTTTGAGAGAACCTCCAGAGCACTGGCGTCACCAACCAGGCAAGGCTCGATGGGGGCAGAGCAGGGAAAGCCGTGTGGGCCGGGACCAAGTCCAGTGGTGATGATTATGAAGCAGCATCCGCGCTATCGACAACGTATACAACGATACATGATGAAGTGGCATAGGAGGACCACCGGAAAATCTCGCTGGCCCCAGGAAGGCACCTTTGACATGGCATGCTGCAATGAAGCGGATACCCAAATCAGAAATGAAGAAGCGAAATACGCTAAAATTAATAAGAAAAGAAAAGACAGGCGAGCCAAAGAGAAACAGGTGTTGAGCTGGTTCAGGCGGGGAACCTACAGACAACAGATGGCAGTGAACGAAAAAAAGAAGACTGAGTCACCTAAGGCGGAACCTAAAGTCACCCCTACGGCTCCCCCACTGACGCCTCCGACGGCTCATCCGCTGACTGAAAAACCACCTCCTCCATCATACAAATCAAGAAAGGCTCGGCAAGCGACAGGGATGTTTGTGGCAGGGAGGCCTAGGAGCACGGTTGAAGCAGGAGGACCAGGTGAACCAAGATGGACGGGAGACAGAGACGCAGACAGAGCGTTCAAGTGTTGGGGCTGCAGGCTACCAGGACACGCCAAGACGGATTGCCCTACCAACCCGTGGACAGGACCAGCCGCAAACAGGCCATAGGGCTGCCCGGAGGAGCAGAAAAAGGAGGAAGTGGCACCGGCTATTTCATCACAGCCCAGTGGCGGCGCCAGAGATTTACTTTTGCTGGTGCTATGGGGTTGCTCGACTCTTCAGAGAAGGTGCTCTGAAAATCGGGGATTTCATGTCGGTCATATCGGAACACCCCAGGCCCACGTAAACACACGCGCGTACACGCGCACGCGCGCAGTACCCGTTCCGCTGAATATAAAACTTCACACAACTATGCTACGGACATGCCGTGTACACAAGCAGCAGCAGCAAACAACAGCACGCAACAGAGAGCAATAGACACGTATTTGTGCACATTTCAGCCTCACATGCTGAGATCACAAAATCACGCAGCCAGTTACCAACACTTAGTCTAATGAATCAGCAGTATTCCTAATGTTATATGAAGGAGCATCACATAGAGGTAACTATAAGGAGCCAGAATGTGTGCTTCTTCAACCACCAAATTAATTAAATTTATAATAGACAACAGAGGGAAAAATCATGCACTTACCATTAAACGTCTTCACAACGCTGCGCCCATTGGGCGAAACAGATCACCTGTTTGGCTTTATGTTTTTAGTCTAAAAATAAACTTTTTAAAAAAGTATTTATTTACTAATGGTTCAAATTATAATTAAGACTATTCAGACATAAAACAAGACTCGGTCAAAACCGAGTATATGGCTGGACCGTATGGTCAAGTCTGTGAATTTGTATTTATACAAGGTGAAAAGGTATTAGCATGACCTACAGTATTTAAGGTTAAAAGTATTTCAGTTTTTTATGAAAGCATGTGTATCAAAAGTCTGTGCATCATATAAGTGATGTGCAACAATATATACAAACGTTGTGAAAGTTTCTCACTGTTGAGATATTCCCGCTGTCATCACTGACGTTGTTGCTGCTGTATTTATTCCTAGATGGAGTATTAATGGAGCAGCTTGTTATCATAACCTGCCACTGATCGATCCGAACTCCATTCAGAAAACAAGCATTTTAAAAGTTGTTTGCCTGTCGTCATGGTAACAGACCCGACAAAGCATGAATTCAGACTTTTTACTAATTAGCATCATTATGTAGTTATTTCGGCAGACTTTGATCTGGTTACAACAACGTCGCTGCCGTATTTATGCCTAGATGACGTTATGTTGAGTGTTGATTGAGTAGCTGGTGTTATCATAGCCTGGCATTGATCGATCCGAACTCCGTTCAGAAAACAAGCATTTTAAAAGTTGTTTGCTTGTTGTGTTGCGGACAGACTTGACAAAGAATGAATTCAGACTTTTTACAAATCGACATCATTATGTTGTTATTTCGGCATTATTTTGATCTATTTATTGCAATTAAATCACAGCACAGTCTGTTTATTTTGGGTTCATACCGCAGTAGTGACGTGTGGCTGCTAGATAGTCAGTTCATGGAGGAAATGGAGGAAAGCGAGGAGAAAATTTGCGAACATAACGTAACTTAAACGAACAAAAACAATAACACATGCACAACAACAGCACTATGTCATGTTACATTGAACCGCTGACACGCTCCCCAGAAAACGTAAACACAGAACTGTTCTCCGCCTTTTCATTTTGAAAGAGCAACGACCAATGAGGAAACTCCAGCAGTCAGCCGACCAATCCTGTAACTTCATCACTCAGTCAGGGATAGACTTTTGCGTTTGTAGGGCTGGCCCTCTGCGGTCCAGCCAAAAAATATATTAACCACAGAAATTTCTTGGGGGTGCTGAAGGGGTGCTATGGCTATCCCAGGGGTAGCTACAGCACCACCAAGCCCCTCCCTGGCGCCGCCCATGTCACAGCCACATGATGAGCCCACCATACCAGTGTACATACACCACGGGCTACACCCTTTCATGGTAGGCTTCTCCGGGAAAACTCAGATAATACCATTAACTCAACCAGTCCCCATGCTGATCGCAGGAAAGACCGTATTTGCGCCTTTGCTCTACTCCGCTGATACACCTGTCAACTTAAAGCTGAAAATGGAAACGGCACGAGAACCCACATTGCCTCTACATTGCACCTTACTGTTCGACGCAGACCACAGTCTGTTGCCAGAGGTCAGAACCGCCACCCAGATGCCACTAGAGACTAAACACGAGAATCTACTGGATCAAGTTCCCTCACGTCTGTGGTCACAGCACAAGACAGATGTGGGATTTGTGAAATCAGCTCAGCCCGTCAAAATCAAGGTTAAAACAGAGGCCAGGTTGCCATTTAAAAAAAAAAAAAAAAAAAAAACAGTACCCGCTTCAGCCACATGCCATTGAAGGGATCAGACCTATAATTGATGGGCTGGTAAAAGCAGGGGTTTTAATTAAAACTAACATTAGGAGCCCCTGTAACACCCCAATATTTCCTATCAAAAAGCCACACTCTAAAGACTATAGATTGGTACATGATTTAAGAGCGATCAATGCGATTGTTGATTCAGAAAACCCTGTTGTTCCCGATCCACACACACTGCTCTCCAACATACCACCTGTAGCCAAATGGTATACAGTTATTGACCTCTGTTCTGCTTTTTTCAGTGTACCCCCGCATCCAGACTCACAGTACCTGTTTGCATTCACATACGGGGGTCAACAGTATCGTTACACGAGGCTCCCCAAGGATTAACCGAGTATTGATGCAGGACTTGCAGAATTTAGACGTACCATGTACCATTCTGCACTACGCAGACGATTTACTTATATGTAGTCCCTCACAAGCTCAGTGTGAAAGGGACTCCGTCGCAGTGTTAACGACACTGGCGGAAGGAGGACATAAAGTAAGTAGAGACAAACTTCAGTTCTGCCAGCAAACGGTAGAATACTTAGGTAAACAACTATGTGGGGAGAAAAGGTGAATCGCTCCCTCACAAGTGGAAGCAGTAACTAAAGCTCCACGACCTCAAACAGTAGGCCAAATGTCAAGTTATTTAGGGATAAACGGGTTTAGTCGGTACTGGGTTTGCGACTATGCCCTGAAAACAGCACCGTTGAGAGCTATGATAAAAGCAGCCGGACAGACCAATAATGCCACATCGTTGGTGTGGACAGAGGAGGCATCAGGAGCTTCTCAGATGTTAAAAACTGACATGCAAACAGCTCCAGCGCTAGGAAACCCAAATTACACTAAGCCATTTCACCTGTATGTGATAGAGAGATCCGGATACGGATGCGCCGTACTAATGCAAGACACACCTACTGGTAAACAACCGCTAGCTTACTATAGCACTAAACTCGATAACATCGAGACAGGGTTGCCACCTTGTTATCAGGGATTGGCAGCAGCGGCGTTTGCATTTCAGAAAGCCTCATCTCTGACGATCGGACATCCGGTTAACCTGTATACATCCCATCAGTTGCATGCTTTGCTTACAGGTCCGAGGTTTGTCCTAACCCAAGCCAGACGCACTGGCTACGTGGTCATACTGTCTGCACCCGAACTTACAATCTTACGGTGCAAAACCATAAATCCTGCCACCAAAATGGTTTTGCCAGTAGATGGAACACCACATGACTGTTTGAGCGTCACAGATAAATTTATGCGGGCACGAGAAGACCTGCATAACCAGGCAATCCCCGCCGACTTGACTTTGTTTGTCGATGGCTCATGTTTTCGCGATGGTATCGGCAACCACGCAGGATACAGCGTTGTACAACTCAACGACCAGAACGGCACTTTCACCACGTTGCAATCGCTACAGATAAATCAGCCATGCTCAGCTCAACTAGCAGGGATAAAAGCTTTGACAGCAGCCGGTCAACTGGCTGCCGGCAGACGCCTTAATGTCTACACAGATTCAGCTTATGCTTATGGTGTCTGTCACATACATGCTAACACTTGGAAACAGAGAGGTTTCCTGAGGGCAGATGGCACACCAGTAATGCATGGTGAAGCCATTTCCAAACTTTTGGAAGCAATGCATCTCCCTAAAGCTTTAGCTATCATTAAATGTCCAGCTCATCAGAAAACAGACACATTGATAGCCAGAGGGAATAACCTCGCAGATGAAGCTGCTAAACAAGCTGCTACAGGCAGCGTAATGGCCCCATACTTGTAGCACAGGATTGTGCTCCTTTAACTACTCTGTCATCTTTGATAGTAGCCCAAAGCAGGGTACCCGAGGTAGAAAAACGTTTATGGTTACAAAGAGGGGCCATACAGACTAGGTGCCGAGGTTCTGCAGACAATTTATGGAGAAGTCCACATGGACATTTTGTACTACCTTTGTCATTGTTACGCCACGCCATCATTTGGGCACATGGCACTGATCATTGTTCTCGAGGGCAGATTCTGCACAAACTACGCCCCGTGTGGTGGGCTCCTTACTTGGCTGCAACTGTTGATAGAGTGTTGAGTGAATGTGAAATCTGTGCTCGTCCTGTCTCGCACCAAGTAGCCCAGGTGAAGGTCCCGCTCCTCTACCAGCGGAACCACAACACAGTCCAAGGGAGGACCTACCCGATAGTGACATTGAACCGTCAGACAATTAAAACCGTTGTTTAGCACTCAGAACTAACCATCACCTAAAAATAGACTTTTCCTTTATCTCACCCCCACCTTCCCTTACACTTAACCATGGACAGGAGACCACCATGGCACCCTTTCAGACACACTGTTTTTTGTGGTCTCAGGGGCACCCTGGTTGTCCTCCCAATACTCACTCTTATTATAGTCATTCCCCTTTTGTGGTTTTTGAGACCACAACACACGGACAAAAACATGACACTTTCTGTCCGGTCCCTTGAGGCTCCTGTGTACGACTGCAGAGCCAAACGCCGTCCTCACATCAATCCCACTTCCCTCTTATCTACTCAGCGCCCTTTAACACAGTGCTTATTAGCTACCAGCACCCTAGCCGTACAGCACGGCCTCTGGCCCTTACCCAAGACACTAGAGGTTACTTATGTTAAATCTGCCAAATACCCTTATTTGCTCCTTACAGGCCCTAGCCCCACCCCGATAGTTGCTTATCCTAGAACAGATCAATGTGTCTCTGAGGGAATGGTGAAGTCTACACTCCGTTGTTCAACCACAAAATGTACTGATCTCGCTACCAGAATTTTTCTGACCATAAAAACGGCCAGAGCTCTGGTAACTTTGCGACACACACGTAAAAAACGTACAGTTAGTGCAAATTCCTACAAAATGATTACTCTAAAAACTGCCTCCCAGAAAGACAATCTGTTTTACCAATGGCTAGATTTCTCCGCTAAACAAGTTTCTAATGTGTCCTGTATAGCCTGCCACCGAACGAGAGGCTTACCACAAGTTAAGCCCCTTCCTGGTGTTGAAACCTGCGTCACTCGATCTGATTGCTTTGTTAACTGTTTCATGCGTATGATCGCCGGTAAATCTAACAATGGTAATTCAACCTGTCCCACCGCCCTTCTCTCCCCTGAAAACTCCACGGTGTTAGACGATTATACTGTCCCTCCTACTGTAAAATTAGCATACGGGACAGTGTTTCCTTTTTGTTTGGCTCGTAGCTCTTTGTTAACTAGTAGCCTAGATAACAACACGGAAATCAACACTACCTTTGACGCAACGAATTTATTAGCATGTACCTACTCCCTTTACACTCATGCCCTGTCCAATACCACCTGGAATTCTAAATCCTGCTACACTCATCAAGAGAGATGTTAGCACCACATCTCTAAGGGAGGAGGATGAAAATGTGTCCACATCCAGCATGGGAAGAGCCTAAGGTACCCCTCCCTGCTAACTCGTATAAAGTGCCGCGTCCCGCGTATGATAAACCGAAAAAATATGCTACCTCTTATAACGAGTGTCATGAGTAAGTAACCTTAGGGGCTTGACCGGGGAGTGTTGGGCTCACCATTTTCCCGACACATGAGTAAAAAAAGTATGTTGCATGCATAAATATATGTGTGACCTGTATGTATAAAACCATCATTATATGAGACTAATACTGTCCTTATCCCACCTAGATTAAAAACCACCCGTTATTGACGGTGGCTCCCCTCCCGTATAATAGCATAGGAGATCCCTCCCAGGCGTATCCAGGAGCACAGAATTACTCTTCTTTTAACGTTGATGTAAGCTTTCAGGCGTCCACCAGTACAGCTCATACGGTGAAGCTGGAAAGACCCAGTGGGAGTCCCCAGGGAGGTGGGGAGCCCTCGGGTTCCAGTAATGACTCGGATGGAGATCTACATGTAGACACCGACGACGACCTCGACGAAGCGCCCATCTACACACCTATTGAGAGCCCTCTACTGACGATGGTCTCGGAGCTGACACACCCTCTTCAAGGCCTGATACGCCGTCTACGCCAACGACAACAGCAGCTCGCCGCAGCCACAACATACCGAGCCAAGAAGCAACGAATGATCGAAGCAACAACAACTCGACAGGTTCAGCTCGAGCATAAGATTGCTGATCAGAGACGACTCATTGACGAGCTGGTGTGCGATCGAGACGCGCTCCATCGGAGGATCGAGATTTTGCATCAAACACCGGCGTCAGGAGCCCTTTGTCTCCATA
>CAKAOJ020000851.1:0-27470 GCA_916701645.2 Sebastolobus alascanus | reverse complement strand
GGGAAAAAAGGGGGTTTTTTCCTTTAAAAGGGGGGGCAAAAAAAAAGACTGAAAACAGTGCTTTGGTGACTTTGTGGGACCATGTTGCTTCAGGTACCAGTGAGACCTGAAACAACTGAGGAGTCAAATAGTCTTGTCCTTCACCTCAAAGACCTCCAAATTTAGAATCATTGACAGGAAGTGAAATGTTCTACCAAACCCGTTTGGTGTTTTGATATTTTCATGGTTCCATGGTGTAATGGTTATCACTCTTGAAATTTCTACCAAAGATGGCACGTTTTCAGTCAGGATGGCCGAGCGGTCCAAGGCGCTGCGTTCAGGTCGCAGTTTCCCCTGGAGGCGTGGGTTCGAATCCCACTTCTGACAGCAAGGGTTTCTCACTGGAACAGTTGCCTGTAAAGAAATGAAAAGTCAACAATTCTGTTTTAGTTTTCGGGGGACATGCATGTGACAAAATACATAACAGATTAATGCATTGAAAGGATAATCAGATGACAAAAAACTCCACAACAGATTATAATACTCACAGACAGGATTTTGCAACCCTGGAACTTTATTTTGGCAGCAACTATTTTATGTTTGGTCACAATGGTTGGGAGGTAAACAGTAGAAATATGGCCTTAATGTTTAGGGACAATATTGCTTAGGTACCAATGAGACCTGAAATAACTGAGGAGTCAAATAGTCTTGACCTTCACCTCAAAGATCTCCAAATTTGGAATTATTGACAGGAAGTGGAATTGTTTTTCTGCCTACCAAACCTGTGTAATGTTTTATAAATTTATGGTTCCATGGTGTAATGGTTAGCACTCTGGACTTTGAATCCAGTGATCCGAGTTCAAATCTCGGTGGAACCTGATCTAAATCCTGATTATGCGTTAAAGAATGGCACCATTCCACATCTGGCTTGCATAAGGATTACGGGAAAAAAGTTCTCGGGTATTCAGACTGAAAACAGTGCTTTGCTGCGGCCAAACCAGAAGTCAATTGGTCTTGATCTGACCCTGAAAGGTGTCCAATTTTGAAAGCACAGACAGAAAATTAAATGGTTTTGACTTACATGATGGATGCACACTTTGAATTTTGTCTTGTACTCACCATAAAAAATGAGGTTTAAATCAGATATGAACTCAGTTTATTGCAGTTAGAGTCTACAGTGTGACATATCATGGCAGAGTGTACCATAATGTACTATTTCATCACATTTTTCATGTACTATATCATGATAGTTCTTAAAAATTTCTACCAAACACAGTAGTTTTTCAGTCAGGATGGCCGAGCGGTCTAAGGCGCTGCGTTCAGGTCGCAGTCTCCCCTGGACAAATCCCACTTCTGACAGCACGTGTTTCTCACTGGAACAGTTGCCTGTAAAGAAATGAAAAGTCAACAATTCTGTTTTAGTTTTCGGGGGACACGCATGTGACAAAATACATAACAGATTAATGCATTGAAAGGATAATCAGATGACAAAAAACTCCACAACAGATTATAATACTCACAGACAGGATTTTGCAACCCTGGAACTTTATTTTGGCAGCAACTATTTTATGTTTGGTCACAATGGTTGGGAGGTAAACAGTAGAAATATGGCCTTAATGTTTAGGGACAATATTGCTTAGGTACCAATGAGACCTGAGGCCTGAGGCCTGTACTACGAAGCGAGTTCAACATACCCTGGGTATCTTCTCGTTATCTGGCTTAACCAACCCTAACAAACGAGTTCACGCTAAACTGTCCTACGAAGGTGGTTATCAACTCGGTAAGTCAACCCAGGGTTTCTCCATCTGGCTGTGAGCACGTTCACGTGAACGGGGCGGGGTTTGCAGCATCTGACCAATCACTAACATGGACAAGTCTACTGTCAGCAGACAGACAGACAGACAGGCAGACAGACAGACAGACAGACAGACAGAGCAGCACATTTTACAAAGGAAGAGCAAACTATATTAGACAAATACGAAGAAGTTAAACACTTAATCCAGACTAAAAGTAACACAGTTGAAGCGGCCAAATACAGGAAGGACAGCTGGAAAAATAAAAAAACTCCCGATGTGTGAATGCGTCAATTAACAGATTTAGTAATTTAACGGAACACTCAAAAGTCGGATAAAGTCGTCGAGTTATAAATAGCAATAAGAAATTATATTGATGGCTGGATGGACGGTAACACGTCATTATACCCATTATTAAACAAAAGGCGTGTATAACTATTTAAACCTTCTGTCAGGTGCGTCTCCGTTTCCTGCGGTGTGAAACTGACTCAAGAGCAAGTAAAAAAATAAATATAAAAATATAATTCAAAGCGGTAAACACCCGCAGCATAAATCCATCTGTCCTTCCTGCATTTGTCAGTTTAAACTGTGTTGTTTTTAGCCTGGATTATGACTTAAACTTCTTCGTATTTGTGTAATATTACCATACGATCAGCGCACTGAGCTCTGATTGGTCAATAGGCGGTGTTTTTATTTGAGTTGATCTCTTATCTGGAACATAACCTGCTCCGGAGCAGGTTAGCTGTTCAGCGTAAGTTACCATGGTGATCTACCCCGGTAAGAAGTGATCCGCCTTCGTAGGACTGAAAACCCAGGGTTAACCCTAAAGTTACCTCGATAACGCCAAATCCTGATTCGTAGTACAGGCCTCTGAAATAACTGAGGAGTAAAATAGTCTTGACCTTCACCTCAAAGATCTCCAAATTTGGAATTATTGACAGGAAGTGAAATTGTTTTTCTGCCTACCAAACCTGTGTAGTGTTTTATAAATTTATGGTTCCATGGTGTAATGGTTAGCACTCTGGACTTTGAATCCAGTGATCCGAGTTCAAATCTCGGTGGAACCTGATCTAAATCCTGATTATGCGTTAAAGAATGGCACCATTCCACATCTGGCTTGCATAAGGATTACGGGAAAAAAGTTCTCGGGTATTCAGACTGAAAACAGTGCTTTGCTGCGGCCAAACCAGAAGTCAATTGGTCTTGATCTGACCCTGAAAGGTCTCCAAATTTGAAAGCACAGACAGAAAATTAAATGGTTTTGACTTACATGATGGATGCACACTTTGAATTTTGTCTTGTACTCACCATAAAAAATGAGGTTTAAATCAGATATGAACTCAGTTTATTGCAGTTAGAGTCTACAGTGTGACATATCATGGCAGAGTGTACCATAATGTACTATTTCATCACATTTTTCATGTACTATATCATGATAGTTCTTAAAAATTTCTACCAAACACAGTAGTTTTTCAGTCAGGATGGCCGAGCGGTCCAAGGCGCTGCGTTCAGGTCGCAGTCTCCCCTGGAGGCGTGGGTTCGAATCCCACTTCTGACAGTACGTGTTTTTCACTGGAACAGTTGCCTTTAAAGAATGAAAAGTCAACAATTCTGTATAAGTTTCGGGGGGACACACATGTGACAAAATACAGTATTACTACGTCAGCAGCAGAATTCGAAAGCCTCTACATTGTCAACCTGTGTGAAGTTACCATGAGTTTTTATACAGTTGGCCCATGTGTTGAAGTGTCTCAAAAAACTTTCTTGAGTTGCCATTTGCCACATCCTGTGTGAACGTTTAGCTTACTAAATTACTTAAGTTAGGCTGTAAAGGTTGCTTTTTCTTGTTGTCTTCTTTTTTATGTTGTATGCCTTCTATGTCCTATTCTCTGCATTGAAGGCAGACATGGTGATATCATGTAAAAAAAACTGTTTACCAAACCTGTGTAGTATATCATTGTTGTAGTGGTTCCATGGTGTAATGGTGAGCACTCTGGACTCTGAATCCAGCGATCCGAGTTCAAATCTCGGTGGAACCTGACTTTAAACCTGGTTAAACAATGCAACCTTTCCACATGTGATTTAGACAAGGATTGCAGGTAGAAGGTCCTCGGGCATACAGACTGAAAACAGTGCTTTGGTGACTTTGTGGGACCGTGTTGCTTCAGGTACCAGTGAGACCTGAAACAACTGAGGAGTCAAATAGTCTTGTCCTTCACCTCAAAGACCTCCAAATTTAGAATCATTGACAGGAAGTGAAATGTTCTACCAAACCCGTTTAGTGTTTTGATATTTTCATGGTTCCATGGTGTAATGGTTATCACTCTTGAAATTTCTACCAAACATGGCACGTTTTCAGTCAGGATGGCCGAGCGGTCCAAGGCGCTGCGTTCAGGTCGCAGTCTCCCCTGGAGGCGTGGGTTCGAATCCCACTTCTGACAGCACGTGTTTTTCACTGGAACAGTTGCCTTTAAAGAATGAAAAGTCAACAATTCTGTATAAGTTTCGGGGGGACACACATGTGACAAAATACAGTATTACTACGTCAGCAGCAGAATTCGAAAGCCTCTACATTGTCAACCTGTGTGAAGTTACCATGAGTTTTTATACAGTTGGCCCATGTGTTGAAGTGTCTCAAAAAACTTTCTTGAGTTGCCATTTGCCACATCCTGTGTGAACGTTTAGCTTACTAAATTACTTAAGTTAGGCTGTAAAGGTTGCTTTTTCTTGTTGTCTTCTTTTTTATGTTGTATGCCTTCTATGTCCTATTCTCTGCATGGAAGGCAGACATGGTGATATCATGTAAAAAAAACTGTTTACCAAACCTGTGTAGTATATCATTGTTGTAGTGGTTCCATGGTGTAATGGTGAGCACTCTGGACTCTGAATCCAGCGATCCGAGTTCAAATCTCGGTGGAACCTGACTTTAAACCTGGTTAAACAATGCAACCTTTCCACGTGTGATTTAGACAAGGATTGCAGGTAGAAGGTCCTCGGGCATACAGATGTTGAGGAATGCAGGTAGGAGCTGGTCTAGTTATTAGACAATATTAAAGAAAATTATCAATATTAATAAAATTAATATTACTTAATTATCAATATATATTAATAATAACAGGGCACCAAATTACATTGGTACATAAGCTCAAAAGACATTAAAATGGCTATCAAAAGTAAATAATAATTATCAAAATAATTATTAACTATAATGAATAATATGATTTAATGTGTATTAAATCATCCTCGGGGCACCACTCTTTGAAACAAAGAGAAAACGATAGCAAATTAATGTAGTCTCATAGCTAAGTCTCATTAAATATACTAAACTATCAATTTAGAACTCTGATTAATAATTAAATTAATAACTATAACCAAAAATCACTATATCAATAGATAGTAAAGGTTGAAGGATTTTGGAGTTCTTGACACAGCAGCGGTTGGCATTATTCACTCTTGTACAACATTAAACAGACCAGCATGTATGATCCACAAATATTTATTTATAAGATAATAAATGTTAAAACACAATATTAATCTAACTAAATAACTAAACTAAACAAACCAAACCCAGTGTGTGAGCATGTGTGTGTGTGTGTGTGTGTGTGAGAGAGAGAGAGAGGGAGAGAGAGAGAGAGGGAGACAAAGACAAGATGGCTACTTGTCTTTGATGTCTGCATGGCCTACAAAACAAAATGGCGAGCACTGTAAAACTACAAAGATGGCCGGATCAAAGATGGCCGCCAGGGTGTCACCACATGACCTCTTTGTCCTTTGGAGCACATGGGCTCAGGGAGAACAAAGAGATGTGATGTGGGGGTTGGGGTTATCTGAATGGGTATGTTTGTGTTTAAAACCAATTCACAGTTTATGTAAGTGATCTTAATGTGTGTCAGATGATAAAGATAGTTAGAAAAGATGGTTAGTTTGCATGCAAGACCCTATGTCTGTGTGGAGCATAAACTAAACACATCAGATGTGGCGAAGCCAGCTAACCAAATATCCTGACTACAACACTATCACAACAGTAAAACTTAATGAATTACATCAAACCATACAATACATGTACATTTACAGAAGTTAAGTTGAACAGTCTTGCTCAGCCGTGTGCAATTACTAATGCTAAGGTAAAGCCCAGTACGTTACCACTACATGGAAGAAAGGGGTTGTAATTCCAAGGAGGGATTGGAGAAAGCCGACTGGAGAAGGTTGTGGTTCCAGGGTCGAAGTTGTTGTTGTCCTTGCTGTGTGAGATCCAGTTGTGCAGCTGGAAGGAAACTGGTCCAGTCCTGTTTCTGCAGCTTGGTGGCTTGGTGCTAACTTCCTTGGTTGAAGTTAGTTGATCAAAAGGCAGGCACTCGCGTCTTCTGCCTTTAGAAGTTCCTTGTGTTTCTATGTCTGTCTGCTAACAAGACATAGATCAGATAAGAGCTGCTTCTTCATGCAGTCTCTGGCTGGAGCTTAGGTGAGAAGGGCCGCAGCTGACCTCCTGCGGGGCAGGGGTGTTGACAGGCCAGGGACCAAAGAGCAAAGAGAGCAAAGAGCAAAGAGGAAGAAAAGAAGGAGACCTTCCTATTTATCCCGCGTAAAATTCACATGTAGTTGTGAATGAGTCATCATGTTTCAGTAGCCAATGGAAATGGTTACTGAGTCCATGGGTGGAGCTACTCAATGAGTGACCCAAAGGAATCCTGGGAAGTGCAGTTCATGTCTTTACCACCATCTTGGATGGTCAGGTCACAACATCCCCCCATTTTGGTCTTAAGATGTCCATCATCCTTAAGAGCAAGCTAGAGGTTGAACAGTTCACAGGTCCTTGGAAACAACCTGGGGGTTGTTCAGTTCCACTCCTGGGGACAACTCGAAAGTCATTAAATCCATGATTGGAAAAGTTCATTCAACAGTTCATTCAAATTTTGTAACGTCTGGGCAGTTCATTGACCAACTGGGCATTGGTTAAAACTATCTATCTTGGCTAAGCAAGAACAGTCCCTAAGTTACAAATAAAACCAGATAAACAACAACAATAGCACTGTATAAAATACATAACTAGTGTTTCCCTGTTATTTATAAGGTTAGTGAAGAACAGGAATGTTAGAGATAAAGAGGTGTTAAGGTGAGATGCAGAGTGTCACCTAAAAATATGAGAACAGGTGTATGACGGGTTCTGTGATGCCATAATGGTGTGTCCTTAGCTAGTGTTTTGCACTAGTTATCTCTAAACAAGATACTACCAAGGAGTTGGTCCAAGTGTACTTGTAAAGTTGGACAGTGGTGTCTGAGACCTATCAGAATTTAGGGTTTGCTGTTGCTAACAAACTCAAGTTTGCCCTAGTAACTGCAAAAGAGGAAAAATTAAGGCACCGTTATCTAGCATCTGTCTCACTGTTAGCTGTGTGTTAGCTAGTACCGTGGGAAGACAACTCTGGAGCTCTTGTGCTTGACTCGTGGCTCCGGGCTGTAACGCTCCAGGTAGCCAGAGGCAGAGAGGCACTCAGAGTAGCTATCACTGTCTGCTACGTTATGTCCATGTTCTGAACCGTGGTCAGAGTCTGAACTGTGGTCGGAGATGCTGTGGTCATCATCAGACCGGTCACGCCAATTCTGGGACAGAATTTCAGAGTATGGCTTTCTAACACTTCTGTTGTGTGAATGCCCATCTCTACGCAACTGGTGGACATGGCGGTTACGCTCAGTGTCCTTATGCAGCCTTTTGTGACCCCCCTTCGACCTGTTGTGAAGGTGGTCTTTTGAGGTGGCAGATCTGCTTGATCTGCTTGACACGTCAATGTTTGAGCTGGTGGGCTCAGTTGGTTTGCCCCCCCTTTTGGAAATGACCAGAGTTTCCCAAGCTATCTGTGTCATCTTCCTTATCTCAAGCAGTGAGGGGTTACCCTGACGCGTCCTGAGTACCACATGGGTGCGAACACATGGGTGCAGGTTCTGCAAAAACAAGGACTTGAAGATGGGGTTTTCTTCTAAACCTGGTGCATTCTTACCTTGGAAGTATGCATGCCTTAAACGTCTGTAGTAATCCCTAGGATTCTCACTACGTGAATGTTTAATTTGGAGGGCTGCAAACATCACTGAGGTCACGTCAGCAGTGGAGGAGAATTCTTCTATCAGTGCATGACGGAGCTCACTGTAGTCATTTCTGACACTGGGAGGTTGTGATTGTATAAACTTGTGCACAGCTTTAGAGCTGGTTTTCCACACAAGTTTCACTTTCTCCCTTTGGGTGGCGTGTGTTAAATCAATTAGATTATGATCTAATTCTCTAAAGTAGTCATCAATGTGATGATCACAGTTGTCTGGATCAAAACATTCAATGTCTTTAGCTATGAGTTCAAGCACTTCATAGCGGGGACTCTGTGGGGTCCTTTCTGGTGAAGGCGAGACTAAATTAACATTACAATGCACTTGTGCATCACATGCTAAAGTTCTCTCTGGCTGAGAAGCAGAGGCTGAACAGCTGTCATCACTCTTGTGACAGAGTGGAAAGGAGGCTGAACAGGCTGAACCTTTGGAGGAAGGAGCACAGGTGAAAATTTCATTTCTCAGTAGCTGAGAAGAACATGGAGCAGAATATCTTCTTGAAGATAAACTACATGTATCTTCACTGTCAGTATCAGAAAAATGGGAAGTCAGGTAGCTGTTAGCACTGTCTCTCAGTGGAGCTGACTTCATTCCCAAGGACTTTGAGTCAGTTGGAAATCTTTCACTTCTGAGCGGAGAGGGGGTTAACCTCTCATCAAGTGAGGAGTGTGAATCGGAGTAACCAGAATCACAATGGCTGACAGACTGTGGTGGTGTGAGATGTTCTAATCTAAGCCCTAACAATTGCTCTTTGTGCGAGCAAAGATCTGACTCTGCTGAATGCAGGTCTTCTAAGTAACGCATCATCTTTTTGTTTGCTGTCTGAACTTCATGGAGGAGACAAGCATTTTGCGTTCTTAGGGAATCTACCTCCTTTTCCAGGGCTGCTTTGCTCTGAACGGCAAGACTGGTTTGCCTGTGAAAAATCAGAAGCAAGCATTTAAACAATGAATCTTTGGATGCGGTCTGCGCATCACACCTGTCTGTGAGTAGCGATTCCATTTCTTTCCTGCACTCACTGAAACTCAACCTGCTGATGAGTTCAGGGCAGCCAGGGTTTAGGCTCTGTGCTACGGAGGAAATGAAAAGCTCTACACAGGGGTTCTCCATTGTTATGCCTGGAATGGAGGGTAAAACTAAACAAGGTGTCTAGTATCAAGAAAAATAATGTTGTGGCTATGGTGTTGCTTTGGCAGACACCTTGTAGTGTAGCAGTAGGTACACTAGCCTAACAAACAATGTACTGGCTTACTTTATTGGGGGTAGCTTCCTGTGGAGGAGGGGCAGCTACAGCACCAACTAGTGACTCTAGTGGGCAATAAAACCAAAGGGGCCAGTAAAGTAAACAAAGCTTTACAAAACAAGTTTGCTTACACACAACATGCACTAACTGAGATGCAAGGCAGTAACAGTTGTGATGATGTCTCTTAAAGGTGACTCAAGCTGGAACGTGTGAAAGTAACAGCTAGGTGCAAACTTATATCACAGGGCTGGTAGCACACTGTGGCTCTTATCAGGCTCAATCTTATTCAGTCAGGCTGAAATGCATGGCAGTGACAGCCAGGTACAAGCTCTCTATGTTACACAGGGCCGGTGGCACGCTGTGTCATTAAAGGAACACTTAGATTAACAGCAAATTATGACAACTTGACTAGATTGAATTGAATACGTGGTATTCAAATGCTGAACCAAAATTATTTCAAGTTCTACAGTGTAGATTAACTGGAATTAGCAGCAAAAGCAAGTTCTTAAACAAAATAACACTATGAAGGCTGAAAGTGTTAATAACAAAATCTCTCAAATTATAATTCTAGCCACAATGTACTTGTTTAAAAGTACAGCTGGACGTCTACTCCTGTGGAAGACTAGTGGTGTAGAATGTCAACACTTTTGGTTTGTTTAGAAGTGGAATATGAAATTTTTGGTTTTGTCCAAAAATTATGCTGAAAATTAATATTGCACAATTATGAATAATTTGCCAACAATACTAGGCCTCACACGGGGCACCATTATGTTGGGGAATGCAGGTAGGAGCTGGTCTAGTTATTAGACAATATTAAAGAAAATTATCAATATTAATAAAATTAATATTACTTAATTATCAATATATATTAATAATAACAGGGCACCAAATTACATTGGTACATAAGCTCAAAAGACATTAAAATGGCTATCAAAAGTAAATAATAATTATCAAAATAATTATTAACTATAATGAATATGATTTAATGTGTATTAAATCATCCTCGGGGCACCACTCTTTGAAACAAAGAGAAAACGATAGCAAATTAATGTAGTCTCATAGCTAAGTCTCATTAAATATACTAAACTATCAATTTAGAACTCTGATTAATAATTAAATTAATAACTATAACCAAAAATCACTATATCAATAGATAGTAAAGGTTGAAGGATTTTGGAGTTCTTGACACAGCAGCGGTTGGCATTATTCACTCTTGTACAACATTAAACAGACCAGCATGTATGATCCACAAATATTTATTTATAAGATAATAAATGTTAAAACACAATATTAATCTAACTAAATAACTAAACTAAACAAACCAAACCCAGTGTGTGAGCATGTGTGTGTGTGTGAGAGAGAGAGAGAGGGAGAGAGAGAGAGAGGGAGACAAAGACAAGATGGCTACTTGTCTTTGATGTCTGCATGGCCTACAAAACAAAATGGCGAGCACTGTAAAACTACAAAGATGGCCGGATCAAAGATGGCCGCCAGGGTGTCACCACATGACCTCTTTGTCCTTTGGAGCACATGGGCTCAGGGAGAACAAAGAGGTGTGATGTGGGGGTTGGGGTTATCTGAATGGGTATGTTTGTGTTTAAAACCAATTCACAGTTTATGTAAGTGATCTTAATGTGTGTCAGATGATAAAGATAGTTAGAAAAGATGGTTAGTTTGCATGCAAGACCCTATGTCTGTGTGGAGCATAAACTAAACACATCAGATGTGGCGAAGCCAGCTAACCAAATATCCTGACTACAACACTATCACAACAGTAAAACTTAATGAATTACATCAAACCATACAATACATGTACATTTACAGAAGTTAAGTTGAACAGTCTTGCTCAGCCGTGTGCAATTACTAATGCTAAGGTAAAGCCCAGTACGTTACCACTACATGGAAGAAAGGGGTTGTAATTCCAAGGAGGGATTGGAGAAAGCCGACTGGAGAAGGTTGTGGTTCCAGGGTCGAAGTTGTTGTTGTCCTTGCTGTGTGAGATCCAGTTGTGCAGCTGGAAGGAAACTGGTCCAGTCCTGTTTCTGCAGCTTGGTGGCTTGGTGCTAACTTCCTTGGTTGAAGTTAGTTGATCAAAAGGCAGGCACTCGCGTCTTCTGCCTTTAGAAGTTCCTTGTGTTTCTATGTCTGTCTGCTAACAAGACATAGATCAGATAAGAGCTGCTTCTTCATGCAGTCTCTGGCTGGAGCTTAGGTGAGAAGGGCCGCAGCTGACCTCCTGCGGGGCAGGGGTGTTGACAGGCCAGGGACCAAAGAGCAAAGAGAGCAAAGAGCAAAGAGGAAGAAAAGAAGGAGACCTTCCTATTTATCCCGCGTAAAATTCACATGTAGTTGTGAATGAGTCATCATGTTTCAGTAGCCAATGGAAATGGTTACTGAGTCCATGGGTGGAGCTACTCAATGAGTGACCCAAAGGAATCCTGGGAAGTGCAGTTCATGTCTTTACCACCATCTTGGATGGTCAGGTCACAACATCCCCCCATTTTGGTCTTAAGATGTCCATCATCCTTAAGAGCAAGCTAGAGGTTGAACAGTTCACAGGTCCTTGGAAACAACCTGGGGGTTGTTCAGTTCCACTCCTGGGGACAACTCGAAAGTCATTAAATCCATGATTGGAAAAGTTCATTCAACAGTTCATTCAAATTTTGTAACGTCTGGGCAGTTCATTGACCAACTGGGCATTGGTTAAAACTATCTATCTTGGCTAAGCAAGAACAGTCCCTAAGTTACAAATAAAACCAGATAAACAACAACAATAGCACTGTATAAAATACATAACTAGTGTTTCCCTGTTATTTATAAGGTTAGTGAAGAACAGGAATGTTAGAGATAAAGAGGTGTTAAGGTGAGATGCAGAGTGTCACCTAAAAATATGAGAACAGGTGTATGACGGGTTCTGTGATGCCATAATGGTGTGTCCTTAGCTAGTGTTTTGCACTAGTTATCTCTAAACAAGATACTACCAAGGAGTTGGTCCAAGTGTACTTGTAAAGTTGGACAGTGGTGTCTGAGACCTATCAGAATTTAGGGTTTGCTGTTGCTAACAAACTCAAGTTTGCCCTAGTAACTGCAAAAGAGGAAAAATTAAGGCACCGTTATCTAGCATCTGTCTCACTGTTAGCTGTGTGTTAGCTAGTACCGTGGGAAGACAACTCTGGAGCTCTTGTGCTTGACTCGTGGCTCCGGGCTGTAACGCTCCAGGTAGCCAGAGGCAGAGAGGCACTCAGAGTAGCTATCACTGTCTGCTACGTTATGTCCATGTTCTGAACCGTGGTCAGAGTCTGAACTGTGGTCGGAGATGCTGTGGTCATCATCAGACCGGTCACGCCAATTCTGGGACAGAATTTCAGAGTATGGCTTTCTAACACTTCTGTTGTGTGAATGCCCATCTCTACGCAACTGGTGGACATGGCGGTTACGCTCAGTGTCCTTATGCAGCCTTTTGTGACCCCCCTTCGACCTGTTGTGAAGGTGGTCTTTTGAGGTGGCAGATCTGCTTGATCTGCTTGACACGTCAATGTTTGAGCTGGTGGGCTCAGTTGGTTTGCCCCCCCTTTTGGAAATGACCAGAGTTTCCCAAGCTATCTGTGTCATCTTCCTTATCTCAAGCAGTGAAGGGTTACCCTGACGCGTCCTGAGTACCACATGGGTGCGAACACATGGGTGCAGGTTCTGCAAAAACAAGGACTTGAAGATGGGGTTTTCTTCTAAACCTGGTGCATTCTTACCTTGGAAGTATGCATGCCTTAAACGTCTGTAGTAATCCCTAGGATTCTCACTACGTGAATGTTTAATTTGGAGGGCTGCAAACATCACTGAGGTCACGTCAGCAGTGGAGGAGAATTCTTCTATCAGTGCATGACGGAGCTCACTGTAGTCATTTCTGACACTGGGAGGTTGTGATTGTATAAACTTGTGCACAGCTTTAGAGCTGGTTTTCCACACAAGTTTCACTTTCTCCCTTTGGGTGGCGTGTGTTAAATCAATTAGATTATGATCTAATTCTCTAAAGTAGTCATCAATGTGATGATCACAGTTGTCTGGATCAAAACATTCAATGTCTTTAGCTATGAGTTCAAGCACTTCATAGCGGGGACTCTGTGGGGTCCTTTCTGGTGAAGGCGAGACTAAATTAACATTACAATGCACTTGTGCATCACATGCTAAAGTTCTCTCTGGCTGAGAAGCAGAGGCTGAACAGCTGTCATCACTCTTGTGACAGAGTGGAAAGGAGGCTGAACAGGCTGAACCTTTGGAGGAAGGAGCACAGGTGAAAATTTCATTTCTCAGTAGCTGAGAAGAACATGGAGCAGAATATCTTCTTGAAGATAAACTACATGTATCTTCACTGTCAGTATCAGAAAAATGGGAAGTCAGGTAGCTGTTAGCACTGTCTCTCAGTGGAGCTGACTTCATTCCCAAGGACTTTGAGTCAGTTGGAAATCTTTCACTTCTGAGCGGAGAGGGGGTTAACCTCTCATCAAGTGAGGAGTGTGAATCGGAGTAACCAGAATCACAATGGCTGACAGACTGTGGTGGTGTGAGATGTTCTAATCTAAGCCCTAACAATTGCTCTTTGTGCGAGCAAAGATCTGACTCTGCTGAATGCAGGTCTTCTAAGTTACGCATCATCTTTTTGTTTGCTGTCTGAACTTCATGGAGGAGACAAGCATTTTGCGTTCTTAGGGAATCTACCTCCTTTTCCAGGGCTGCTTTGCTCTGAACGGCAAGACTGGTTTGCCTGTGAAAAATCAGAAGCAAGCATTTAAACAATGAATCTTTGGATGCGGTCTGCGCATCACACCTGTCTGTGAGTAGCGATTCCATTTCTTTCCTGCACTCACTGAAACTCAACCTGCTGATGAGTTCAGGGCAGCCAGGGTTTAGGCTCTGTGCTACGGAGGAAATGAAAAGCTCTACACAGGGGTTCTCCATTGTTATGCCTGGAATGGAGGGTAAAACTAAACAAGGTGTCTAGTATCAAGAAAAATAATGTTGTGGCTATGGTGTTGCTTTGGCAGACACCTTGTAGTGTAGCAGTAGGTACACTAGCCTAACAAACAATGTACTGGCTTACTTTATTGGGGGTAGCTTCCTGTGGAGGAGGGGCAGCTACAGCACCAACTAGTGACTCTAGTGGGCAATAAAACCAAAGGGGCCAGTAAAGTAAACAAAGCTTTACAAAACAAGTTTGCTTACACACAACATGCACTAACTGAGATGCAAGGCAGTAACAGTTGTGATGATGTCTCTTAAAGGTGACTCAAGCTGGAACGTGTGAAAGTAACAGCTAGGTGCAAACTTATATCACAGGGCTGGTAGCACACTGTGGCTCTTATCAGGCTCAATCTTATTCAGTCAGGCTGAAATGCATGGCAGTGACAGCCAGGTACAAGCTCTCTATGTTACACAGGGCCGGTGGCACGCTGTGTCATTAAAGGAACACTTAGATTAACAGCAAATTATGACAACTTGACTAGATTGAATTGAATACGTGGTATTCAAATGCTGAACCAAAATTATTTCAAGTTCTACAGTGTAGATTAACTGGAATTAGCAGCAAAAGCAAGTTCTTAAACAAAATAACACTATGAAGGCTGAAAGTGTTAAAGCTGGGGTCTGCGATGTTGGAAAGCTAGCATAATTTGAAAGTAGCATGCCTGAGGAGCTCCGTCTAAGCCCACCCCCTCCTCTCGAAACTGCTTCCAAGGCGACGCCCCCCACACACATGCACGAGCACCACCGCATCGTAACTGCTTCACAGCCTGACAGCGGAGAGAGGACCTCTACTCAACAACTTTTTTCTCATGTCTCATTCAACGGTAAGAAAACACCTAATTTTATCATAACAAATGTTTAAAAACAATAATCGCTACTGTTATAGTACTCGCAGCTGTCAAGCTAGCATGTTAGCATTATCGAGGTGTACCGGTAACAGATATTATTAGCTAAAAATGTCAACAACATTTAGAGATACAACACACAAGGGGAGTTTTTCCTTGCCTAACAATGCAATGCTAATGGCGGACCTCTTGCAGGCAGCGAGTAGGTGTCGAAGAGTACGGTCTAGACCTGCTCTATATAAAAAGCGTCTCAGAGATAACTTCTGTTATGATTTGATGCTGTATAAAAATAAATTGAATTGAAATGAACACGTTATTTCTATTACCACATTTGACACATTGACAAATGGGAATTTTGGATAGGACCCATTATATATCATTCATTGTTTTGCTTGTCAGAGCTCCGACGATGAACGCCTTCGTGGCTCAGACCCTGACTACAGGCCGGAGCCAAGCACGTCGTCGGGTCAGAGGGGACAGACCCGAGGTCGAGCAAGAGGGCAGGCAGCGAGTAGGGGCCGAGGAAGTAGAGGCAGAAGACGGGGCAGTGGACGAGGAGCACGGGGAGCAGTAACCTTGGGAGCAGACGACCTACAGCGAGTCGAGAATCTGCAAGCTCAAACAATTGCAGATGAGCAGGTATCTACAATTACATTTATTTTCTGACATCAACCTTACCACTAACTTTGTATAAAGACCTGGCATATACCGTGGACACACAACACCTCTTGGAGTAGTTGTTTTAATTGTATGAAGCACTTTGTGTTACATTTTGTTTGTATGGAAGTGCTATACAAATACAGTCTGATTGATTGATTGATAGAGGACAACAAAGCTCTGTTCAATAAAAATATATAATCATCTATTGCTTTACAGGCCAGAATTGCAAACCTCACTTTGGAAGAGTCCCATCGACTGCTGCAGCTCTGCGTGACACGTGACCCCAGCATGATGTTTGACCTCTTACAGATAGCATCAGCGAATGCTCCTCCATCGGGTCCTCAGGTCACCGACAGACCTACTTGGTGTGTCTGCCACAACTGCAGAGAGATGCCCACTTACATAGAGTGCAAGTGCTGCGGGCAACAACCTGACTCCTGCATTTCTTTGCTGCCTCACTTTGAAGCCTACATTTTGCAGGAGGGGCACCTGCGCCTTGCCACAAGATTATGGAATGATGTGCGTGGACTAAATGATCTTCCAGACCCAGGGGCGAGCAACAAACAATTCCGTTATGCAGCATACCGCCAATTTGTTGTGTGGCAGTATGGGTCACTGGGAGCTGGGCGCAGAATTGTTATACCTAGTTGCTGTGTGTGGAAAGTAAGGGACCGCTTCCCAGATCCACATGCACAGTACACAGGTTTCATTACAAGTAGGGCACAATAACTCTGTACACTTTAATTTCTCTTTTTCTTGTTCTTCTCGTTTGCTGTGATTTGTAATTTGTGATTTGCTTTTTAAACCTTAGTGCAATATATGACATTGGAGCCTTGCAGTGTGCAAGCTTTTTATTTATGTTATTTACTATATTTACTTTTTATTTATTCCCAGGAGGAATGTACGGTACAAAGTACCCTTTATTTTTATATTTATAATTTCTCACCTGTTTGAATAAAAAATGATAAATGATAAATGACTTTCCTTTTCAATTTCAGCATGACAAATCAAGATATTACATTTCTTGACTCCTTACATGCTACACTAATAATGACAACCAATGTGGTGTGACAATTGTTTATTTTTTTATAAAAAAGAATCAACATCATATAATAATAAAAACGTATATACAGTAACAATACCAAAACAAAATCTTTATGTAAAAAAGGAGTGTCCAGTGTTGGCAGACAGGTCAGGCTGGTGATGTGGCTGCATCATCAGCTGTGGCAACCTATTCTTTTGGCAGTGATTGTCCTTTAGAAAGAATATCAGAGACACACACACAATGAACAACAACTGTAGAATTTATTTTGCAATTCACACAGTGGAAAACATTCATGACATTATCAGTGGTTTATCCTTCACTTTGTTTAGATAATAAGTTGATCAGAACTTCAGAAGCTGTATTTTAAAACCTCATGATGGTATTTTGAACCTGGCACAAATGTCTACACTTTGGAATTCCTTAGCAAACAGCAAAAAGGATTTTTAAATCAGCTTTTGCACATAAGAAAGTTAGAACCTTATGATCAAGCTACAGTAATGTAAGTCAACTCACCTAGCCCTCTGCTGAGTTGCACCTGCAACAGCTCCTGGGTGGTTGGGGCAGGGACTCCTGACAGAACCCCATGTTGACGGGGATCGTCAGGCCTCCTTGTTGTTTTCCG
The DNA here is from genome assembly GCA_916701645.2 of Sebastolobus alascanus. Lineage (NCBI taxonomy): Eukaryota > Metazoa > Chordata > Actinopteri > Perciformes > Sebastidae > Sebastolobus > Sebastolobus alascanus. The sequence continues at coordinate 10,174 of CAKAOJ020000851.1, read as the reverse complement.
TGGTAATCCCCCAGTGGCAGACAACCTTTTCTGCAGAATTGCACTCTGGAGGTCTGAGATGTAGCTGTAGTCCTTATTTTCTTTGACGGTGTAAAGGCTCCACTTCCTGGACTTCTTGTTGTACACCTTTCCGTACCTGGCATAAGAGAAGGATTATAAGCTTAGTGACAGATTCATATTACCTTTATTATGATATTATTTTGTATTTCCACATAAGAGGCCATCAACAGCCTACATCTGCACCATGTATTATGTTCTTGTTATATATATTTTTTTTTAAATGTAGTTGCATTTGTTACAGTATTATATCTGCCTTGACTTGGGACCTATGAATTTATTGACTAAAATGCATGGTAGTACCTAAAATATAACATACTGAATAGAGCCATCAGCCTTTCTCCTGGCTGGTCTGTGGATGTGGTGGTTGTGGTCCAGGCCAGCCAGCATGACGCGAGCTGCATACACTGATGGGGAGAAGCTGAAGCGCTTGTTCGCATACATCAGAATGTGGTTGTGAAAGCACTCCAGCTCTGCAGTTGACCTGACAGCACAGTGGAAACAATACACAATTGCTTTACATTCTGGTAGTACAAATCAAGAGATAGCAGCACTAATTCCGAAATAAAGTGACATATTTGCATGGGGGTAAGTTGAACAAAGACCGATGCTGATATACCTGAAATTCAGATATTTGTGGATGTTCTTTAGCCAGCGTTCATCAAGAATAATATCAGTCAGCCTCTGGTGTGCCACAGAACGACTCTGGATCCACTCCTTCTCTCTGTCCTCAACCAAGGGGCCATGCTGACATGCACCGAGGGCCCAAACATGTTGTCCTGTTACATGTTGGAGGAGTCCAGTCCACATGTCCTGAGGAAAAAAGTTACAAATGTATTGTGAGTGATGAGATCAGCAAGAAAAGAAACCAGGTTTGCACAAAAACTATTCAATAAAAGGGTCAGACCTAAATAGATAAATTGCTATAATACTTACAAAGAAGTCTTCATAGTTATCTGCAGTTTTGCAGCAATACCAAAAGTGATTACAAATGTCTTTGTTCCAGGTCTGAAGTAAGGCACACTCCCTTTGCTGCCCAGCCTTGACATAGAACAAAAAAAAATTGATGGGATGTCAATTTGGTTTATGAAAAGAGAGTTGATGTAGATGATTAAAAATATACAGCTTTGTCTATGTACAGAGGGATCATAAACTTACTGTGTGAATTTTCTTGGACAAGTTTTTTGACCCATGCCACATGTCCAGGGTGTGTTGGACTCCGCTGTCTTTATATCTGCCGTTGTCTGCAGGACAAAAAAAATAATCATAGAACATATATACAATGTAATAATCCAAAACAATGTCCAGTCATAACAATGTAAGTGATGATTGTGGTCTGGGACTGTATGCATAAATAAGGATTGCTACAACAACCCACTAAAGAAAAATTAAATAATTCCACTTACTGAAGAGGGCGGATATTTGCATATGAGCATCCGTGCAGATTTCTGCAACATTGAGGTCTTTACGGATTGTCTCAAATGCTTGCATGAAGCCCTCCTTCTCCATGATAACAGAATTCCGCATGGTCTCACGCTTGTCAACGTTGACCATGCAGATTATCTGTTTCGTGTCATTGTCCATGACGGAATAAGTGCAATACTGTGCACAGAATCCAGGACTGTCCATGCGAGCATCACCTTTGAAGAGAAATGACAACAAAAAGAAAGCAACAAGGGTAAATAGACTGGTCCAAACTGAGATACATTTGTCATGTCATGCTGATCCAACTACATGACAAAAAATGAGAAAATGTCTGTCTAGCACTTCATATCTTAAAAATAAAAACCTCATAGAAAATCTTATCACCTTTTCTAAAAACATACACAAAGAGTGTTCGCAATGAATTGAGTAACACCAGTAAACAAATAATTGACATTTTGTGCCCATTGTTTTGAATTTGATTTATAACTTTATTGTACTCTTTTTATGTCTGCACTCGACTCTTTTTTTCTGTTTTTGCTCTTTGTATCATAATGCATCTGCCATACTAGTGCGATCTTTTGGGAGCAAAGAATTATATTATATGGCGTATAGTATGTCTGGTGTGTGTACTTGTGTGTGTGTGTGTGTGTGTATCAAACTCACCCAGTGCCACAACAGGCCCTTTTGGCTGAAGCTGGGTGATGATTGCGGCTCTCTTCTCACTCCAGAACTCCTTTACAGTGTCCACACAGTAAGAGTCCTGGATCCTGAAGAACGTTGACCTCGTCACCATCCCCATTGTCATAAACCGGAATAGCAGTGATATCTTGGCATAGTTGTTGCCTGACAACAGGATGTTAATGGCCAACATGAAGTCTCCAGCCGTCATGCCATATTTCAACATTGGCTGGGAAGCCCATTTAAAAACTGTATGGCCATGAGGACACATCTGAGAAAAAAAAAGAGTAAAAAAAACTCATGATACAGAAAAAAATAATTACTAATATACATAAAAAATAATTACTGTAAATAATGAAGTTTTATGCCAAATAAAGACTCACCCATTCAACAACAGCAGCTGTTCCCCTGGACTTGACATTGATTTCGAATGGTCCAGGTTCCCGGCACTGTACCTTCGTGTTTGGATCCTTACTAGGACACATGTTGACAGGGAGAATGAGATACTCAGCAAGCTGCTTCAGGCTGTCGTGGTATGCGATGGATGCAGGATGGCCAATTATGTCATCCTCAACCAGGACTTGTGGTGCATCTGGGAATGTAGGCTCGCCTGTGGCAATTGGATCTGGGGTGTTGTCTGGAGCATCGTGCACAGTTTCCTCTATGCTGATTGTTTGAAGTGCGTCCAAGCAAATCTGACTCTTGAGAGCACCGCCAGTCCTGTTATAATAAAATTTGGTATGAAAATTCAAAATAAAAAACAATATTTTGACTGTAAGTAGAGCCAAAGGTTATTGAACCTACCTCACACAAATACGAGGCCTATAAGTTGCATCGTCACTGTCATCATCGTCTGAGTCGACTTCCCTGGTTAGATCTTCTTCTAACGATGACACAGACTCTGTGTCCTTATCAGGATACCAGGTGTCATCCTCCCAGTCAATGCTAGGGAAGAAAGAATAAATTCGTAGATTATTATTCAAAGAATAATTGAAATTTTTCCACAAACAGAAAAGTAAAAACATTTTGGCAGTACACACAGCAACTTACGTGGAGTTTTGAATGTCATTAAATTCATCAGCATCAACATCAGCGTTTAGGTCCAGAGATGACATACTAAATAGACAGAAAAACAACAACAATTGAAGGAATGTTACAACATGTCACCTAAGTAATGCAGGGACAAAGACTTTTTTTAAATTTTATTTGGCAAAAAATTGAAAAAAAAAAAATCTTACTCCAATTACCATACCTTACATCCAATTGCTGGAGAGCTGTCTCGTCAGGACTGCTGATGTCTAACTCCTGAACTCCAGCTACTGAGATGACATCATCTCTGTTAAAAATTACAGAATATCGTCAGCATCGGTTTACAGTAGATAGGATTTTTCTTCATTCTATAAAAGATGCAATACAGGACTGTTGCTGAATTGAAATAGAAGTCTTGGGTTTGTCAGTTCATGAGAAGATGTTTTGACAGACTGCAGACACCTGCACAGAGTAATAAAAACTGCTGAGAAGATCTTTAGTTTACCCCTATCATCTCTGCAGGACATCTACCACCGCAGAGTCCATAGAAGACCCTGTAACTTGATCACAGACTCCACCAACACCCAATTTCTAGGCTGTGGCACAGATTTAATACTCAGGCCATCTACAGGTCTTATCAATTGTCCCTGCCCCCACCAGGCTTTACAGAAAGCTTCACTTTGCCCCCAGATACACATACACACATTGCACACTAACTGACATTTACCCACTGTCTGGATATAGATTTAGTACAAATATCAATGATACCACATAGTGTATGTATTACCCATCAAAGAGAACGGTAATCTAAGCCATGTTCATATCTGCATCAAGCTACACTCACCGGCCGGAGAGAGATTCCGAAACAATAGTTGACACAGCGGGGGGAGGTGGTCTCATCAATCCGTGTTTATATGGCGTCGAAGTTGATTGATCCTTCTCATAACTGCAAAAAAAACACACATACCCTGCAGTCAACACAATTGTAAAACGCCAAAATGTAAACGACACATGTTTAGACACCGCCGACCATATAACGTTACACAAGTAGCTAGCGTTATGTTAGATAGGAATGTGTAAACGTAGCTAAAGTACTAGCCTAGCCGACCATATAACGTTACACAAGTAGCTAGCGTTATGTTAGATAGGAATATGTAAACGTAGCTAAAGTACTAGCCTAGCCGACCATATAACGTTACACAAGTAGCTAGCGTTATGTTAGATAGGAATGTGTAAACGTAGCTAAAGTACTAGCCTAGCCGACCATATAACGTTACACAAGTAGCTAGCGTTATGTTAGATAGGAATGTGTAAACGTAGCTAAAGTACTAGCCTAGCCGACCATATAACGTTACACAAGTAGCTAGCGTTATGTTAGATAGGAATGTGTAAACGTAGCTAAAGTACTAGCCTAGCCGACCATATAACGTTACACAAGTAGCTAGCGTTATGTTAGATAGGAATATGTAAACGTAGCTAAAGTACTAGCCTAGCCGACCATATAACGTTACACAAGTAGCTAGCGTTATGTTAGATAGGAATGTGTAAACGTAGCTAAAGTACTAGCCTAGCCGACCATATAACGTTACACAAGTAGCTAGCGTTATGTTAGATAGGAATGTGTAAACGTAGCTAAAGTACTAGCCTAGCCGACCATATGACGTTACACAAGTAGCTAGCGTTATGTTAGATAGGAATGTGTAAACGTAGCTAAAGTACTAGCCTAGATCGACAGGGACGCTAACGTTAGCAATGTGTATATGACTACATAAATAGCTACGGTGGCTAGATATTTCATGAAAAAAACTAATCCCCCAAAAAACAAAAACGTACCTGTCCAACAGAAAGACAGCAACTTTGGCGTCACTTTCCAGGCCCTTCAACTCTCGAAGTTGTCGCCATCGCTCAAATGCAAGTCCAATGTTCACTCGTGATTTACTTCTTGCTTTTTCTGCATTCTTTTTCGTTGTAGTTTTTTCTGCTTCTGTCTTTCTTTTCTTTGCCTTTTTAGCAGGGCGAGCGGTTACAAGTAACCGCGGCAGTGCTATTTTTGGCTGAGTTTTCTCTTCCATTCTGCAGGAAACGTGCGGCGGAGACGCGCTTTGAGTTCACGCTCGTGCACGCCAAGGGTAGAGTACGAGCGGGGAGGCAGGGAAGCTTCTGATTGGTTCCTTACAACCGGGACTGGTTTTACTGACTGGTAGACGTTTTTACAGGATTACAGCAGCTACAGATGACGGATCTTTTCTGGTCTATTTTCAGTGCTCATAAGAAACGGATTGCTGTCAGGGTGTAATGACCATTTCAACCAATATAACAAAAAGTGTATACTGGATAAATCGCAGACCCCAGCTTTAATAACAAAATCTCTCAAATTATAATTCTAGCCACAATGTACTTGTTTAAAAGTACAGCTGGACGTCTACTCCTGTGGAAGACTAGTGGTGTAGAATGTCAACACTTTTGGTTTGTTTAGAAGTGGAATATGAAATTTTTGGTTTTGTCCAAAAATTATGCTGAAAATTAATATTGCACAATTATGAATAATTTGCCAACAATACTAGGCCTCACACGGGGCACCATTATGTTGGGGAATGCAGGTAGGAGCTGGTCTAGTTATTAGACAATATTAAAGAAAATTATCAATATTAATAAAATTAATATTACTTAATTATCAATATATATTAATAATAACAGGGCACCAAATTACATTGGTACATAAGCTCAAAAGACATTAAAATGGCTATCAAAAGTAAATAATAATTATCAAAATAATTATTAACTATAATGAATATGATTTAATGTGTATTAAATCATCCTCGGGGCACCACTCTTTGAAACAAAGAGAAAACGATAGCAAATTAATGTAGTCTCATAGCTAAGTCTCATTAAATATACTAAACTATCAATTTAGAACTCTGATTAATAATTAAATTAATAACTATAACCAAAAATCACTATATCAATAGATAGTAAAGGTTGAAGGATTTTGGAGTTCTTGACACAGCAGCGGTTGGCATTATTCACTCTTGTACAACATTAAACAGACCAGCATGTATGATCCACAAATATTTATTTATAAGATAATAAATGTTAAAACACAATATTAATCTAACTAAATAACTAAACTAAACAAACCAAACCCAGTGTGTGAGCATGTGTGTGTGTGTGAGAGAGAGAGAGAGGGAGAGAGAGAGAGAGGGAGACAAAGACAAGATGGCTACTTGTCTTTGATGTCTGCATGGCCTACAAAACAAAATGGCGAGCACTGTAAAACTACAAAGATGGCCGGATCAAAGATGGCCGCCAGGGTGTCACCACATGACCTCTTTGTCCTTTGGAGCACATGGGCTCAGGGAGAACAAAGAGGTGTGATGTGGGGGTTGGGGTTATCTGAATGGGTATGTTTGTGTTTAAAACCAATTCACAGTTTATGTAAGTGATCTTAATGTGTGTCAGATGATAAAGATAGTTAGAAAAGATGGTTAGTTTGCATGCAAGACCCTATGTCTGTGTGGAGCATAAACTAAACACATCAGATGTGGCGAAGCCAGCTAACCAAATATCCTGACTACAACGCTATCACAACAGTAAAACTTAATGAATTACATCAAACCATACAATACATGTACATTTACAGAAGTTAAGTTGAACAGTCTTGCTCAGCCGTGTGCAATTACTAATGCTAAGGTAAAGCCCAGTACGTTACCACTACATGGAAGAAAGGGGTTGTAATTCCAAGGAGGGATTGGAGAAAGCCGACTGGAGAAGGTTGTGGTTCCAGGGTCGAAGTTGTTGTTGTCCTTGCTGTGTGAGATCCAGTTGTGCAGCTGGAAGGAAATTGGTCCAGTCCTGTTTCTGCAGCTTGGTGGCTTGGTGCTAACTTCCTTGGTTGAAGTTAGTTGATCAAAAGGCAGGCACTCGCGTCTTCTGCCTTTAGAAGTTCCTTGTGTTTCTATGTCTGTCTGCTAACAAGACATAGATCAGATAAGAGCTGCTTCTTCATGCAGTCTCTGGCTGGAGCTTAGGTGAGAAGGGCCGCAGCTGACCTCCTGCGGGGCAGGGGTGTTGACAGGCCAGGGACCAAAGAGCAAAGAGAGCAAAGAGCAAAGAGGAAGAAAAGAAGGAGACCTTCCTATTTATCCCGCGTAAAATTCACATGTAGTTGTGAATGAGTCATCATGTTTCAGTAGCCAATGGAAATGGTTACTGAGTCCATGGGTGGAGCTACTCAATGAGTGACCCAAAGGAATCCTGGGAAGTGCAGTTCATGTCTTTACCACCATCTTGGATGGTCAGGTCACAACATCCCCCCATTTTGGTCTTAAGATGTCCATCATCCTTAAGAGCAAGCTAGAGGTTGAACAGTTCACAGGTCCTTGGAAACAACCTGGGGGTTGTTCAGTTCCACTCCTGGGGACAACTCGAAAGTCATTAAATCTATGATTGGAAAAGTTCATTCAACAGTTCATTCAAATTTTGTAACGTCTGGGCAGTTCATTGACCAACTGGGCATTGGTTAAAACTATCTATCTTGGTTAAGCAAGAACAGTCCCTAAGTTACAAATAGAACCAGATAAACAACAACAATAGCACTGTATAAAATACATAACTAGTGTTTCCCTGTTATTTATAAGGTTAGTGAAGAACAGGAAAGTTAGAGATAAAGAGGTGTTAAGGTGAGATGCAGAGTGTCACCTAAAAATATGAGAACAGGTGTATGACGGGTTCTGTGATGCCATAATGGTGTGTCCTTAGCTAGTGTTTTGCACTAGTTATCTCTAAACAAGATACTACCAAGGAGTTGGTCCAAGTGTACTTGTAAAGTTGGACAGTGGTGTCTGAGACCTATCAGAATTTAGGGTTTGCTGTTGCTAACAAACTCAAGTTTGCCCTAGTAACTGCAAAAGAGGAAAAATTAAGGCACCGTTATCTAGCATCTGTCTCACTGTTAGCTGTGTGTTAGCTAGTACCGTGGGAAGACAACTCTGGAGCTCTTGTGCTTGACTCGTGGCTCCGGGCTGTAACGCTCCAGGTAGCCAGAGGCAGAGAGGCACTCAGAGTAGCTATCACTGTCTGCTACGTTATGTCCATGTTCTGAACCGTGGTCAGAGTCTGAACTGTGGTCGGAGATGCTGTGGTCATCATCAGACCGGTCACGCCAATTCTGGGACAGAATTTCAGAGTATGGCTTTCTAACACTTCTGGTGTGTGAATGCCTATCTCTACGCAACTGGTGGACATGGCGGTTACGCTCAGTGTCCTTATGCAGCCTTTTGTGACCCCCCTTCGACCTGTTGTGAAGGTGGTCTTTTGAGGTGGCAGATCTGCTTGATCTGCTTGACACGTCAATGTTTGAGCTGGTGGGCTCAGTTGGTTTGCCCCCCCTTTTGGAAATGACCAGAGTTTCCCAAGCTATCTGTGTCATCTTCCTTATCTCAAGCAGTGAGGGGTTACCCTGACGCGTCCTGAGTACCACATGGGTGCGAACACATGGGTGCAGGTTCTGCAAAAACAAGGACTTGAAGATGGGGTTTTCTTCTAAACCTGGTGCATTCTTACCTTGGAAGTATGCATGCCTTAAACGTCTGTAGTAATCCCTAGGATTCTCACTACGTGAATGTTTAATTTGGAGGGCTGCAAACATCACTGAGGTCACGTCAGCAGTGGAGGAGAATTCTTCTATCAGTGCATGACGGAGCTCACTGTAGTCATTTCTGACACTGGGAGGTTGTGATTGTATAAACTTGTGCACAGCTTTAGAGCTGGTTTTCCACACAAGTTTCACTTTCTCCCTCTTGCTTGCCACATCCTGTGTGAACGTTTAGCTTACTAAATTACTTAAGTTAGGCTGTAAAGGTTGCTTTTTCTTGTTGTCTTCTTTTTTATGTTGTATGTTGTATGCCTTCTATGTCCTATTCTCTGCATGGAAGGCAGACATGGTGATATCATGTAAAAAAGCTGTTTACCAAACCTGTGTAGTATATCATTGTTGTAGTGGTTCCATGGTGTAATGGTGAGCACTCTGGACTCTGAATCCAGCGATCCGAGTTCAAATCTCGGTGGAACCTGACTTTAAACCTGGTTAAACAATGCAACCTTTCCACGTGTGATTTAGACAAGGATTGCAGGTAGAAGGTCCTCGGGCATACAGACTGAAAACAGTGCTTTGGTGACTTTGTGGGACCGTGTTGCTTCAGGTACCAGTGAGACCTGAAACAACTGAGGAGTCAAATAGTCTTGTCCTTCACCTCAAAGACCTCCAAATTTAGAATCATTGACAGGAAGTGAAATGTTCTACCAAACCCGTTTAGTGTTTTGATATTTTCATGGTTCCATGGTGTAATGGTTATCACTCTTGAAATTTCTACCAAACATGGCACGTTTTCAGTCAGGATGGCCGAGCGGTCCAAGGCGCTGCGTTCAGGTCGCAGTCTCCCCTGGAGGCGTGGGTTCGAATCCCACTTCTGACAGCACGTGTTTTTCACTGGAACAGTTGCCTTTAAAGAATGAAAAGTCAACAATTCTGTATAAGTTTCGGGGGGACACACATGTGACAAAATACAGTATTACTACGTCAGCAGCAGAATTCGAAAGCCTCTACATTGTCAACCTGTGTGAAGTTACCATGAGTTTTTATACAGTTGGCCCATGTGTTGAAGTGTCTCAAAAAACTTTCTTGAGTTGCCATTTGCCACATCCTGTGTGAACGTTTAGCTTACTAAATTACTTAAGTTAGGCTGTAAAGGTTGCTTTTTCTTGTTGTCTTCTTTTTTATGTTGTATGTTGTATGCCTTCTATGTCCTGTTCTCTGCATTGAAGGCAGACATGGTGATATCATGTAAAAAAAACTGTTTACCAAACCTGTGTAGTATATCATTGTTGTAGTGGTTCCATGGTGTAATGGTGAGCACTCTGGACTCTGAATCCAGCGATCCGAGTTTCGTAATGGTAAAAAGCACCTTTCCCCGGATTTGACAAGTTC